>OENT01002720.1:0-18364 GCA_900239685.1 Rotaria macrura
CGATGACGGAGCAAAACATTTCGGTGACGCAATGAAAGTCAACCAAGTATGATATCTAAACAATTTCCATTGTGTAATCAAGAGATTCGTTATTCGTTCGAGAAATTAAAGTATTTCATTAGCAACTCTAAACGACCACGTCAGTCTCTAGAAGGGATTTTTGCATTTTTGTTTATTCATCGATTTATTAACAACGTAAAAGTCGACGGAATAAAAAAAAGACATGAATGTTGTTAATTGAATAGAGACTCATCTTCCGACGTTTTCTTTGTTTATTAGAAAAAAAGTATTCTTCCAGTTTTTCTCTTCGGACGCTGTTTTCTTTTTCATCATGTGCCTTTCACAATATTCATATAGTGTTAATCATACAAGTTGAATCTGTTACACAAAATGATCGATTTTCATGTAAACTATGTTTAGAAGTTAATGACAGCACACGAAATATCGTTATGTAGCAACTTGTATAATCGTAAAGAATCGACAAATTGATTTCGAAGACTTCGGACAACAAATATTTTCTAAATTAACTAGAGAATCTTTTCTCCGTGACGAATTCTTCTCAATGATTCATTTTGAAAATGTCTCTCTATATCCTTATGAGAAATTTTAAACTATTAACGAATTTCTAAACGGAATTGATTCTGTGTAGTTTCATCTTATGAATAATCTAAATTCATTGAAATAAAATATGATGTTTTATAGCACAGAGTTTAATGACGATTAGCTTAAATAACACTCATCGTTGAAAAATCGAACTCAAATCGTTTAGATTTATGACGATTGTTGAGAGATGGATTTACAGTATAAATTCTGATCGTGAACGTTAGAAAAAATATTTTTCGTTTTTTTACAAGTAGAAATCTCAAATCAAAATCCTCTTGTATTTTCAATCTATTCGAATGATCAAGAATTTAGTAAAAGCTTCTTGAGAAAAGATTCTACATCGATTTCATAGTCATGTGAAAATTTTCTTCGAAATGATTCTCGATTTTCTAGCAGAGAGTTTATCTCGTTTCAGTTCGATCTCGATGATTTTCTCAGAGTACTGAGAATATTATTTATTTTCATCTCTTCATTTCAAACAGAACAATAGTGAGAATAGTTTCAAGTGTCGTAATCGAATTTTAAACTTCGATTAAAAACTGATTACTCCTTTCACGTTCAAATCTAATTGCATAAATTTAATGAAATCTCTCGTTAATAGATTTAACACATCGGATCAAATTCTGAAATGAACAATTTCTTGAATTAAGATTTTCAATACTTTTGACCAAACCATCCGATACCTGAGTCAATACCCAACATTTTCAGATAGAAATCTGAAAAAATAATCGATTTGTTTTTTTGAAAAATGTTTGAATATTGAATCTTAGAAGCTAATGATTCGATTCTCTAGTGAAATTTAAGTAGTTTCATGAGTATTGATTTTCTTCATTGAGACGATCATTTTTTGCTCGCTTAAAATATTTCTTTTCAGACAATCAACCGTTAATTAACTCACTGTAACTTAGTACAACAGATAATCATATCTGATGGTTCTATGAGTTGAGATCTTCTCTGTAATTTCATCAACTATGTCTTTTATAGAGTAAGATATAACGATTGATTATGCATCATCATATAACTTTAGATATTCGAGAACAGTGTTTTGCAATATCAATAATCATCGTCGCTTTTTACGATAGACACTAACACTATTGCAGTTGCAACAGAATCAAATCGGAGACCGAGGAGCACAAAGTCTTGCAGATCGATTAAAAAGATAATAAAGTAAGTCGCACGCATCGAGTTTTTACGAAAGACTAGACTTAATCAATGGGATCGTTTTCTTTTCTAACGCACTGGAATGAATTTCATGTGCATTTGAAAGTTGACTTTTCAAAAGAGAGAAATTATTAAAAACGTACTCTGGTTCTATCCATGAAGTTGAAATGACGTCGGATTTTATATTGATAAATAAAACTTTAGCTACTAAGTAGTTCACTACGTCTGTATTGTTACTGACAACATTAAATGAGATGTGGAAACAGAGTTTTTCATCATTTTTTTGTTTGAAATTGTTCTTAATGCATCTCGACATCTTTCAACGTGATTTGAAAGTTACGACTAGGCATTATCAAATTAATCAACATCGTATCTTCTATTTATTCTTGTATATATTAACATAGATAATTGCAGAAGTGTCGAAGAATTGGAAAGAAAAAGTAAAACGAGAGACAAATTTTAGTAATCGAAAAGTATCCATATAGAATTTTAGATATTTATAAGTAATATTCATTTAGTCACCTGAATTTAAATGAAATGATTGATAATTAAAATATGAATCAGAGATTATAATCAAAAAGCTTTCGACACCTTACTGTCAAGATTCTTGGCAAGAATATTGTTTTTACATATTGATCATTTTCAACTTCACGCATTAACATTTGACTAGATCATAACTTAAAGATTGAATTAATTCATGCGTCTTGGTACTTGTACAAAGTTGACAGTTTGAAAACAAGAGATTCTGATCGAGTATAAATACAGGATACTCAGTCGGATGTTGATATTAAAAAGAAATCTTTTGCAAGACATTAAAGACAAAAACACTGTTACATCTTTCGGATTCTGTGATCACGATTTCAAAAGACTACAGATGTTCATTAGAAAAGTATCTTGAATATGATCAGATTTAATCCACCACGATAAACATAATCAGAATTCCTAATTTATATCTAATTTCAAAAGTGAACGAGTTATTCAAATAAGAGTGAAAAGTGTAATTCGACGCCTTTTAAAATTATTGATAGTTTTAATTTCGACTTTGATATTCGGTTGTGTCACTGTCATAAACCGTAACGATGTATAGAATTTGTTATCTACTCGATATTTTATGTTAATTTAACGAGAAAATCATTACTTTAAAAGATGTATGAGCTAAACTATTTGTAGCATTGTATAAATCGTCGCTTAAATATGACTAGTTAAGTTTTGAATGAATAGTTATTCGTGAAATTCTCGAAATCACTTAGGACGAAAATTGTGTAAGAAAAAAGTCCATTGTAGCTTTTTTAGAGGAAGGCCTTCTTCTCTTGAATAGTGTAAGTATTTTGAAATCCTATTGTCATATAATCATAGAAATACTCATAGATGATGTTTTATCTGGTGACAATTTCCTGACGCCCAATAGAATTCGAAGATATTGACACTAATGTGAAGATACGGAATCTTCTTTTACAAATCTAAATCTATCGACTTTTCTAATGAATGTCTTATAATAATCTTTAGCTAGTCTTTACAAAAGGTATGCTTTAGTGTTTCTTGCCTCCCTACTCAGGGGAACTTTCATCCTTGGTATATAACATGAATGAACTAATTAGTCTTTTATTTATAAGTAAGTAAAGTCATCGTATTCTTTCATTCGAAGTTTAGCTGATACTAATATTCTCAGTAATTTTTTTATATCTTTGAATTGTATTTTTGATAGAAAAAGCGAAGTATATTTACTTCATTCTTTTCAGAAGACGACGTATAAACTACCATTGAATCATTTTCATCTGTGATCAGAAACAGAATCGAGCCGAGTTTTGCTGGTTTTGATTTCTATAGAAGAAGATGTCGCAATGATTTATGTTTAGTTGCAAAGTAATTTATATTCCGACATTAGAAGTATTAGTTGAATTCTGTTACAGCCTCTGTCTCCAGAGTCTGTTTTTTCTTTTATCGTACAGGTTACATTTTCGTAAAGTGCTCTTTCAAAAACGTTCTTATGAAAGATTCACATTGGCTTACAGTTTAAAATGAAAGTCTTTATTGTATTTATTTATTTGAATAAGCTCGAAGGTTGAATGAATTCTCAGTGCACTTTTTGTATCATCAATAGGACACTTACAATTCTTTCGAGGCGTGTTTTCGTTAAAGAGAAACTCGAACATTCTAAAATTCGTTTGAATATGAGAAAAACATTAATAACTAAGTAATTAATTTGAATTTTTCAGCTAAAATTTTACTCTAAATTTACTTAGAGACCTTTTGAATTGTTTGATTTCAAAATGAAACATGTCTGCATAATTTTTCTTTAATATTCTTCAGTTATTTACTTTTTGTCTACATAGAATGCAGTCGAACATTTTAGTAAAGTTCATTGAAATTACCATTAAATTCGAATGGCGCAACATCTAGATTCATTAAGATATGCTTTATTTGTGAACTTTTGTAACTGTTAAAGATTTTGAAATACATTCCGAATTAATCGATTTCTCAGAAACATTGAAATAGAACATCAATTAATCTTCAATATAATTTATTCTTGAATGGAAATCATACGGGTTTAAAGTCAATATCTACGATAAATCCAGCACTTTTAATTGTCACTATGAAGTATTGTCTCAGGCTCAATCGTTGGTTGAGAAAAATAGGGAAAATAAATTTTAGATCCTCCTGTGTTGAAGCAGAGGATCTAAGAACACATTGCCAAATTCATCTACATTCTACATCAACATCCGATGTTACACGTCATCAAGTTGTTTTATGATAAAAAATTATGAAGTCGAGCAACTTGTTGCTCATTTCATTTAGTATTTGTTTTTTCATGAGAGAATCTGCCTGAGAAATCTAGATCCTTTGTTTCTGTTGTGCTTGATAGTAATAGTTTAGGGTGTGGGTGTGGCTGTGGTGTGGCTGTGGTTGTGGCTGTGGTTGTGGCTGTGGCTGTGTGTGGTCTTCTTGAAACTGTTGCTGTGAACGTGATCTGCTTGTATCACGCACACCCACACTCAGACCCCCACCCACACCCATAAGAATAACCATATTTCAATTTACTTTTTTCGATGTATTTTGGTATGCTGTTTCAAACGAGACTATTTTGAAAACGTTCTATCACACTGATTCGACTAAGTTACCGTATAGACTTGAGGGTGCGTTTTGAAAATGATTCATGATATCAATGAAACTTTAATTTATGCTGAGGTACTTTCATTACAACCGGAAGATAGCCCGTGACAGATAGTATCTAAAATGAAAAAATCTCAGCGGTAACTTACACGGTTCGTGAGAAAACGAAAACATACTGAAAAATGTTTCGAAAAAAATGCTTTAATTTTGATTCAGGATCAATACTTTTGAGCTGTATTTCTCGAGAACGGTGCATCCGTTTGTGTTGAAATTTTCAGCATCTCCATAACTTTGTTCGATCTATTCACTGTAGAAATAAAACCAAATCTGTGCTATGAATTGAGCAAGGTTCAGCAGAAAGTGGTCGTGGCTTAGGTGCAATACCTCCTAACCCTCACAATTTCAAGTGAACTTCGTTTTCGACTCCATGTCAATGCCAATTCCAGTCGATTCTTAGTCATTTTCAGTCAATTCCAATCCCAACTCCTGTCAATTCCAGTCCATTCCAATGTCAATTCTTTTCAATTGCAGTCAATTCCCATTTCCAATTTCGCTCAATTCCAGTCAATTCCGAGCCTAGAATTGGAATTGGGATTGCCAAGACTTGAAATTGGTGAACCACTTGGACAGGCGTAAAATATGAACAAATAGGATCACTGCATAGAATCGTTAACCTCAATCGTCCATCAATATGTTTTTGTAGACTATTACTGAACGTGGGCTATTATATAGAGAAAAAGCTTGGTAAGAATATGTTTGATTCATTGTACAATATAGTTGACCTCGACGGTACTTTCTCATGAATTGAAGGCACGAAGAGTGTTTTACATGTGCACATTGCAAAACTTCATTGGCTGAAAAACGTTTCATTTCACACGATAATCAACCGTATTGCAAGGATTGTAATGATGCATTGTTTCCAAAGAAATGTAATGCATGCACCAAAACTATCACTGGTTAGTAGATACTTTATAAAGCTTGTGACACTTTTCAGCATGCGACATTATAGGAATAAATGGTGCTAAGTATATGTCATTCGAGAATCATAAATGGCACACCGAATGTTTCGTTTTCAACAAATGTGGCAGTTCACTAGTTGGGCATGGTTTTAAGTTCGAAGAACCTGATATTTTTTGTGCCGGTTGTATAAATTAGCAGCGTTAAAAATTATTTTAATATATTTATGAAGACTTCCTTTCCATTCAATCAGACATGCATCAGATCCTGTTTTTTAGTGATAAAGATGACTCATTTTCGATACGAAGGAACGTCAGTTCTTGTCAAATCTTCGGGTGCTCTCTACTCAAGCTTTATTGCTCTATCAGATACAATATATAGATATGTCAAATCTTTCATAAAAATGTACAGGATTTGATCGAAAATTCACGTTTTTTGGTCAAATCCTGTACATTTTAATGAAAGATTTGACATATCTATACATTGTATCAGATAGAGCAATAAGGCTTGAGTAGAGAGCACCCGAAGACTTGACAAGAACTGACGGTCCTTCACATAAAAAATGAGTCATCTTTATCACTTAAAAAAAGGATTTAGTGCATGCCTACATTCAATGAATGTTAAATAAGACTAACTGAAGTAACGGCATTTGATTACGTGATTCCTCAAATGAGTAAACAGTTTTGTGCGTGTAAGTGTGTGCGTGTGTGGGTCTGGGTGTCGGTGAGTATGAGTATTGTTCTGGATAGGGACCTGCCGTCTATTTTGGGAAACTTGTAACGGAAGAACAACACCGACACCCACAACCAGACCGACACCCACACCCACACCGATACCCACACGCTGAAGTCCATTTTACTTCAAAGAGCATTAGCTAAGAAACGTTTGTTGACTACTTTTTAATGCAGTGCATCTTGATGTTTTTTTTAATAAGATGAGTCAAGAATATTTACAGCATTATTTACAGTGTTTGCTTTAATCAGAAATATGTGAAGCAAAACAAAAAGATCATCGAAAAAGCTTTTCACATTGAATAGATAACAAAATTGCATTGTATTCCTTACAAAGCTAACATGATACGAAAACTCTGTGTAGATCATCGATCGGAGAAATCAAAATAATAGTGATGCTTTTTTTAAATAATGCTACTGATGGTTGTTGTTGTTTCTTTTCTTTCTTTCACATCCCTCTGTAATTTCATTAGGCAGTAGAAGTCTTTCACACCTCATCATGCGCAGTTCGTGAGTCACTACAGTAGTGCAAGTCTACATCGCAAAAAAAGAACATTGGAAAAAGGCACCGGTGCAAAAAAAACCCGACAAACTTCGTCCATAAATTCAAGCAAAATACACTCGATCGTTGATAAAACCAAAACGATCATCCAACGTCGAAGATATATTTTGAACGTAAGTATATTATATCATTCAATTTCTGCTTCAATGTTCTACTAAAGATACTCGATATTTATATTTTTCGAGTGAAAGAACAACGATGACCGAATTCATCAATGGAGATTATGGACAATATGATAAACAAATGCAATTTTTCTCTATCTATTTTAACGACTCAGCTTATGATATGACGCAATAAATATGAGGGAATGACGAGTGAAATTTTACACAATCGTAAGATTGAAGAGCATAGCTATATAAGTAAACTGATTTCTTTGAAGAAAAACACATCTACTCGTAACAATTAGGTTCTCAGAACAGAAAATCAGAAAAAACCTGCGTTTCAGCAGAATAAATTTAGACAACCAATGCTTTTTATGAATAACGATGCAGTTGATTTTACAATGAAATTTTGATTCATGATATCATAATGCAACATTGAAAAATAGAAAGGTGAATTATCAGAGAAGATAAGTATGTGAACAGATCTTCTCTTCATCGACGCACGCTGCAACACTCAACCTCTTGTTTGAATATTTTAAAAGAATATAACAGTATATGAAATAGAAATGATCTCATTGTTGTTTAATGATGTCATATTAGGTTTCTAATGATGCTAAAAAAACAACATAGTATGTCAATGGGTTTTCGGAATTTTAGCCAATGTTTGAAGCGTATCTTCTGTCCAGTGAATATTCTGTTTAATAACGAATTAAGAAAACAGTTTAAAGAAACGTGGTCTCGTTTGAAATATTTAGAAAGTTAGTAACATCAATACTGGATTCACTCGCTGATCTCGGTTGGGTGTGGGTGTAGGATTGCGTTTCCATGAAGATAGGCGCACTGAATATGCACACTAACACCCACACCCACACCCACGCCCACATCCACGCCCACACCCACACCCTCAAGTTTTTGATCGTCACCGTTGCATCCCTATTGATGAATTATGACACTCACATGCGCAATAATTCATATATTGACTATCGATACTCAGATTTTCAACTATTGCACATCACACAGAACTGATGATTTTAATTATCCACTGGCTTCTAAATTCACTTTAATATTTAAGTCAGCCATATTTACGCGACTCCCAGTTCCTCTATATTCGGAGTCCATAATGAGGAAGAAAGGTCAGGATTTAATCATCGAAGTCGCCATAGCGTATACGGTAGCTATTATACGTATGAAAGTTCAAGTTTTATTATACTCTTGATGACCTTTCAAACTATAACCTTGCAACGAACTAATATTTTTTCTTAGTCTTTGTCAGAAAGGAAAATCTGTGAATAGATCTCCGAAGAATGGGAACTCCTTTCTTCGGAGATTTCTGAGTAAGCCAGTACCATATAGGCTAACTCTCAATACAATCTGTCAAAGTCGCTTTCGGTATAATCTTGAGTTTACTGCTACACTTCTAAAATTTCAATAAAATAAAGCCGACCATCCCTTAAGCGTGCAAAAAACAGTCAGCACTCAACCTAGCACCAGCAGGTCATCATATAAATTTTTTGACAGAATCGTGGTTCAAGTCACTAGTTTCAGAAACAAAACTTGACAGCCGTGGCTCTTCGCGTGTAAAGCAAAGATGGGTGCGGGTGTGTGGGTGTGTGGGTGTGGATAACGAGCAACGAACCCACTCAACCTTGAAAAGGATTATTGTTGTGCATATTTTTAATAGTATAAGCAAGATACCGTTGAAGGCTAAACTAGGTGTGTCGTCGAGCATTACTTGTCGATAGATTAATCGGAAAGCTAATAGTCCCAGAAAGGTATTATGTACAATGAACCTGAATTATATTGACAGAAAGAAATCCATTTGCGCAAGCATATATGAAACTATCGCTATCAAGCATACAATATGACGGCGTCATGAAAACATGCATGATAAAGTGCGCATTGTGAAGTGCAATATGCTCACCAACTAAAGAGGCTCATAGCCAAATCGACTACATCTATTATCTATTGGATGAACAGTGTGTGTGTGTATTTTCGTTTGTTTTATGTCTCCCGTGACATTTGCCCTCGCTATGGTGCTCTCTGCGTGTGTGGACTCGTCGATGCAGATTCTTATGTTAAAATAATATTGAGAAATGTTTAATGAATTCTTGATTGGCTGAATCAACTCGATTGACAGTTGTCCTTTCTTGTCTACTATGCGTCCATTCTCTTCTATGAAGAAATTATTTCGTCTAGCTCAGTCCCCCACAGACTAGAACAAGCTTCTGAATATTACGGTGACTTCCTAGAAATCGCTAAAAATACTCGAATAGTTGTAAATGTTTACTACAATTATTTAATGATTGAATAGTTGAGTGATTGGATTCAAACATCCAATTATTTAATGATTGAATAGTTGAGTGATTGGATTCAAACATCCAATTATTTAATGATTGAATAGTTGAATTTATCTTTCAGGCTTGACGTATGCGTATAAATACGGAAGCAATAAGACGTTTTTTCGTTTGAAAAGTAGAAAGGCTACGAGTAAGTATAGTATTGTGAAGAGACATATTTTCATTTTATTCAGTGTTCTCTAAACAATATGTGGACATGGGTTAACTTTTTGTGAAATTCCCCGTACATTTTTGAGGAAAATAGTGAGTGTGATTTTAAGTGCGAGATTTGTGCGGGCTCACCACTCCCCAATACAGACGAGCCCCCATTACAAATATTAGCAGCAAGTATGTGATTGTATTACAAGCACACTCCCCTATAGACGTCAGCAATCAAGAAACAATTTAAATAAGTCACTTGTCTTCTACTGATCAGTTGTCTAGGAAAACAAATTATATGTGAAGCACGGTTAGAACTTTAGTTATTGTGTACCGAGGGAAAAATATTCTCTGATTTCAGCCAAATTATTGTGCAACAAAATTCAATCCACAATCGGACTGATAATTTTGATTTTAATCGACCATTATTTAACTCAAGCTCAATGTTATTGTTAGCCCGATGAGAATAGGTTTGATTAAAATCGGATTGTTCTTTAGTAAAATTCAAAATTTGATAATCGATTCACAATGTAGATTTTACTGGAAAACGATCCGATTTTAATCAAACTGATTTCCATGGGGCTAGCAATAACATCAAGTTTGAGTTGAATGATGGTTGATTAAAATCAAAATTATCAATCCGATGGTGGGTTGGAATTTGTTGCACAATAATTTGATTGAAATTAGAGAATATTTTTCACTGGGTATTAGTAGAACTAGACTAAACGCCGTATGTGAGTTCCACATTTTAGCCACGAAGCGGCTGCACTGACAAACTTTATTGTTTATCATTTAGTTATCATGATGCTTGTCTGTTTTGTGCATCTTCTTCAAGTAGAGAACCATTTTTGGAAATGTTGAAGCTTTAGTGCTATCTTGCGTTCATTTCTCTTCAAATTGAGCGAAAAAACGTAGCTGAAAGTAATAGTTCTTGGCTGATTTGAGCTATTATCTGAGTTCTCTGAAGCTGCTAATTGAAAAACGCCATTTTCGGAAATTTGTTTGAAAGAAAAATGTTCAATACGGACGGACGTTGTTGATAGAAAAAGCTTGACAACATAACTTAGAAATGGACCTGTTCAAACTCTGTAAAATGACTTTTTATTCGGTGTTCTAAATTGTTCCAAGGACTAAATTCAAAGCGCCTGCTTTTATGTTAGAAAGTTAGAGATGTGAGAGCGCTACTGTGTTGTTTGTTTAAATTTCTATTTCAACTTTTCGATAAAACATTTTAATGCATTCTTTTTGTAGAGGATTACATTTTAGATCTTTTCAGAAAACGCCGAAGTTCGGGCATGCAATTTGACGAAGATGTCGAGAAAGCATTCATCGTCCATTTATTCTGCCACATCCTTTATTTTTGAAAAGAGAGATCTGTGTTTATATTGTTAGATACAGATATTAGAAATTATAGGAAAAAACATCACATATGGATCGAAGTTATCTTTACTAATAAGTTTCTTGATGTAACTAAGAACGTAATCAAGAGAGATAATTTCACTGCTTAGAATTTACTTTCGGAATGGATCAAGACGAGTAAGAAAAGTTATTTTCTAGTTACTTTATTCAGTATCCATAAGAAAATGAAAGACTTTTGCGTTCTTGATTTCTGTAAATCGCTTTTCTTACACTAGAGGCATCTGCTACTTGAATTATTTTCATCGATGTCTGTGGATTGTATATGGCAGAATTCTGGAAAGAAATATCGGGTGGTATATAGAGAAATAACCTGTTAGTATTTTCAAACTTAGCACTCTTCGTTGAACTTGCTTTTTTAGCAAAAGATTTCCCGTTCAATTCTTTAAAAAGCGTGTGAAAGATTATAGGGCAGAATTCGAAGGTGTAGCCTACAGCAAGAAATTATAAAGAGTATCTAAATTCGGACCCAAAAACATAGATAAGTGGAGAAACATGATTTTTTTGGATTATTTCTTAAAATTATTGAGAGAGAAGGACTCAAACAGTCATTATGTAGGCTTTCAACAATTCTCTTTTCCTCCTGTAATTAATTGAAATTGTACGTGAAAACATTTTTTAAGATTTTTCTTATTTTTCAAAAGCTAATGAGTTTTTCAATAACTTAATACTCTCAATAAAGCAAATAAAACCTGTCGTTTTATTTTTCTATCTATCCTGATGAATAATGTTGAGTAGCTGTAGACAAATCTTCAAGATGTACAGAAAACATTATTTTGTTTCAAAGTGCTAAGACATAAAATTTGTTATTAGTGTTGATCTGATTGCAGTAAGGTCAATACTTAAGTCGAATATAAACATTGAAATCACTCACCATCTACATGAAGAAATAAATTGTAATTGAAATTGCAAAAATCATGTTAAGACCTTGTTCTGATATCTATCAAATCATTACAAATTATACTACTCTTTTAATGAAAACATATTTAATATTGTATTCATTTTAGTAAATTTCATAATTTTTCATGGCAGGTTATAACTTTCAATTCTTCAATAAAACGTTTAATGCGTTTTTGTAGAGAAGAGAACAGGAAATCTTTTGATAAAGTTGTCAGTCTGCTTAAATTCTAGGAAGAAGAAAATTTTCGAAAATATTACCCATATAGTTCTTTTTGCGCTGCTCCTTGTATCTCTTGTTAAATACCAATACAATGTGATCTGTCAGAATAGGAATTGTTTTCTTATAGTTCAGTTCCTTTGCTTGCGTTCGTGTTGTCCTATTTTCCGATTACTGAGTAAAAACCTGATCATTTACTGCTAACAGATCAACAAAAAACCATGGAATAGATTTTCTTTTTGTTACTCATCAAAGATATTGAATTAACGCTTTCTTGAAGCAGATATGAAGAGAAGCAAGAAAAACTAAAGTTTTCATTATACTCCAACAATATCAAATGTATCATTCATGTATTTAGTCGATTTTTACATATTTTAATCTATTTGGCAGATGTGTCGTATTAAAATCTAAATAATCTATCCAAAAAGAAACGATAAAAACCCAGCTTTTGAAGAAAGCTCTTTGTTTCAGACCGTAGTAAAATAAATACAGTTAAGAACTGCCTTTGTTTTGGTTCATCCACAATCTTCTTCCTTAATAATTACGCATTTACTTTGTTGTTCTCGTCGGTTTTTACATAACATTTCACATTTCTATGAATTTTGTTAATATGCACCCAAGCTTTACTTGAATCAGTTTTGATCACAGCATAAATATTTTATATCTTGCTATATAAAATATCGCTTGTGCATGAAAAGCTAAAGATTGATTCTACATTTCATTTTTTTTCTTTATTTAATAATATTAGCGTTTTTCTAATATTGATGTTAAGCCGCCCTCTCTGCATTTCTCAAAAGTAATGAAATTAGACAAAAACAGTTTCCTGTTCTCATCTATGCAGCTATTTTTAGAGATGCAAGATGACAAGTAGATCAGCGGCAGCGATGAAAAAATTTTAACTTTTTTAAAACCTCGGCGACGACTGTAAAAGACAATCTATTTTGAGGTTCACGATGACGACGGTGGCAGCGACTCAGTCGCACAGCTTACACCACCAGTTTTTTTCAGTATTCCTCCGCACATTCTGAGAAAAATCAGAAGGATTTTCTTGCTGTAATTTTCTGTTTTTCATCTAATTCTCATGGCACTTCTAGTAATAGCAATCACTCGTCAATTTATTTTCTTCTCTTTTCCGCTTTAAATTATTTATTCTCATAGTTGTGCATCGCCGTGCAGGCAACCCGAATCGGTTCGCCCGATTTGATTTTTCTCTGTTGTCATTTATTTATGTTCGTAATGATCATTAATTTCAATGGAAAAGAATATTTGTTTTACTTTTCTATTCTCCGTTCGATTGCATGAATATTTTAATTGTTTACTAACAGAAAAAAAGAAAGTCATTTTACTTTACTTCCTTTTTAATATTCTTATAAAAATAGTTGCAGGGGATTTAACAGAAGCAACAGGATGGGAAAAACTGTTTGGTTTTCTTTTTCAGTTAGCTATTCCGAGAATTGCTTGTGATTAGGGGTGACACTTTATCTTTACTTTACCAAATAAAGTAAATTTGAGGAACTTTACTTTCTCAGTAAAGTAAAGTTGCGTTACTTTACTTTACCGGATAAAGTAAAGTGTTGAACTTTACTTTACTCGGTAAAGTAAAGTTTTTTTTAAGTTTACCCGAAAAAGTAAAGTTGAGAAAGTTTGGTTTTTTAATCTATCTATACAAAATATTTCTGTCTAACTTTACTTTACTCAGTAAAGTAAAGTGAAATAATTTACTTTACTTTACTTTTTCAAAGTGAAATAAAGATAAAGTGCCAACTCTACTTGTGATTTTTCCGCGAAAACTTTGATAGAGAAACGAGGCAGCCAGTTTATTCTAATTTCTTTTCATTTCACTAATGCTGATAGTTACATAGATTTTAAAGAAGCAGCAGGATAGAAAACTGCTTTCTTTTTCTTTCTTCAGGTCGTTATTCTGAGCATTGCTCGCTGTTTTTCTATGAAAAATTTAACAGACGAACGGAGAAAGCTAGTTAAGTCTACTTTCTTTCTATCTCACCCATCCCGACAGCTGTCGAAGATTTGACACAGGTAACAGGATGCAAAAAACTGCCTTCTTTTCCCTTTGTTTTAGTTGCTCCTTGCGCGTGTTGAATATCATATTTCCGACATAAACCTATAACACTAAAAAGAAGATAGCTACTTCGATTTACTTCTTTTTTATTCTATTGATTCCGATACTTGCCGAAGGATTTACTGAATAATAAGGATGCAAAAAATGCCTTGTTTTCTTCTGTTTAAGTTGCTTCTTGCGAATGTTCCCCATCAGTTTTCTGAGAAAAACAGAACAGTGAAACGAAGAAAGCTAGTTTAGTTCACTGCCATTTACCCTACTTACTCCGTTAGATGCCGAAGGTTCTTCAGAAGAAACACGATGAAAAAACTGCTTCCTATTCCTTTTCTTTTAGTTGCTTCTTGCGAGTGTTGCCCGTCAGTTTTCTGAGCAAACTACAGCGTAAAACGAAGAAAACTAGTTAAGTTTAATTTTTTGACTCTAATTATGCCGACAGTTGCCGATGGTTTTCCAGAAGAAACACTATTAAAAGCTGCTTTCTTTTTCTTCTCTTTAAGTTGCTACTTGTGAGTGGTGCTCCTCATTTTTCTGAGATAGGTGTCACAGTTAAACGAAGAAATCTTGTTCAGTTTACTTCCATTTCATTCTTTTTATTCGGATTGTTGTCGAGGGTATTAGAGAAGAAAAACGATCAAAAACTGCTCGCTTTTCCTTTGGTTGTTAGTTCATTCTTGCGCGTTTTCCCGTCAGTTTTCTGTGAAAACTACTGCGTAAAACGATGAAAAGTAGAGTCGTTTACTCGTTTTTTTTCAATATTGGTTCTTACAGTTCCCGGAGATTTCACGGAAGCAAAATAATGAAAATAAGTGCCTTCTTTTTCTTCTGTTAAAGTTGCTTCATGCGAGTGTTGCCAGGCATTTCTCTGAGAAAAACCTAACAGTAAAACGAAGAAAGCAAGTGTAGTCTACTTCTTTTTTATTTTACTTTTTCTGATAGTTACCGAAAGTTTTGCGGACGCAACAGAATAAAAAACTTCTTTCTTTTCTTTTTCCAGTTTTTCATTCAGAGAATTGCACGTCATTTGTGTTAGAGAAACGTAAAAGGTTAATTGTGTTTATTTTATCTCTCATCATTGAGTTATCGTGAAAAACAGCACGTGTTTTTAATAGGAACAATTGAATAGTTTCGCGGTCTTTTCTTCGAATAATTATGCTCCCATTTCGTCCATTTATCATGAAAGAAATAGGAAAATGTAGTTTAATTAATTATTGTTTGTTTAATCTTACAAATCTTGCGCATTTTATAATGGAAATTTAATGAGAAAATAAAGCTTACTTTGCTTTTCTTCATTTTAATATTTTGAGAATTGTGAAGTATTATATTGGAATGAATCGAATAAGTTAGTGTTGTTTCGCTCTATATATTTTACAGATGACTTTCTTGAGTCTCACGGCACATATAGAATAAATTAGTTTGCTTTTCTCAATTTAGTGGAGCAGATATTTAACCAGCATTTTATGCGAAAAATCACATAAATCATGGCAATGGCGGCTAGTGGTATCGAACAAGACATTGAAAATGCGCCTGAGTATGTAAAATCCTGGCTCAAAGAATTGGATCAATACCAAAAGTCATCAGTGCTTGGTGGATCACTTTCAACAGAGCAGGCTAAAGCTGCACATCAACATGAAATTGATGTGTACGAGATACTCAGAGCAGCAGTAATGGTCCTTGTTGGTGAAACCCAGTTCGATGCCTGTGTGATTCGTCCCCAACAGCCATACATTTATCAGGAAAACGGTCTCTCTATCAAGCCAGATTTTCTAGTTGTTGTTCAAGTGAAAGATGAGAAATGCATTTTTGTCGTCGATGCTAAGAATCATAAAGGAACTATTCCGCTGGCTGAGTTGAAGAAAATCCTACGTGATAAGAATCAAATACAAGTATGAAGAATTTTGCTATGTTTCATTTCGAATGTGATCTCATATTGTACTTATTATAGGCAGCGTTTGGCATCCTGGTTCTTAATGCTAATGGAGTTTTCAGGAAGGAACATGAAGATACGATGGGAAGCAGTAATATTACAACCATTCGATACACAGGAGAAAAGAATCTGTCTATGAAAAATATGAAAGATCACTTAAAGGAACTCATAGAATTAAGGTTTCGTAACCAAAATAAATGTGTGGTAGAACAAAAAAATATCAGAACAGAACTTTTCGAGAAGAAAGTTCCTAACCCACAGGGTACTAATAATGTAACGACTATATTTCATATTACACGTTATTTTATTGAATCTACAAGCAAACAAGATCCCATCCCTCATATGCGAAACAAATCAATTAAAATTGGCTGAAGATAAAACTATTAAAATGATAATTTCCCTAAAAAAAATTGAATGAATTAGCATACCGTATGTCCAAAAAATTCCAAGGAATAAATAGAAGAATATCTTCTTCGTTGCTTGATCCAATCAACTCTTTTTTTCTTGATAATAGAGGATACTTAATCAAGTTGTTTACTGATAATTCGATGTAAAAATCACGGTTCATATTATGTTGAAAACAATAAAAACCGACTGTTTCATGATAATTAATGACACCTCAAACACAAAACTTCTGTGGATTCTTCAGAATTCTTTTTTTCTTCATTTGGATGTTCTCACCACCGACTTATTGTATTTCTAAACTATTGAAATGAACTTTCGTCGGTAAATATTGAAGATTTCCGACTGCCATTTACATGTTGTTTGGCTTATTCAATGCGACGTTCCCAAGTAAGCAAAAAACGAAGGAAGACTGAAGACATGACTAGTCAGAAATTTCCACAACACATGTCAAATCTAGTCTGAAACGTCTTGCATACCAGTCTTGCCTAGTCAGCTTTAGGAGGAATGCCCTTCAAACACGTCTGAACTAGTCTGATATGTCCTTGAGCCCAATCATGTCTAGTCCATTTGGTCTGTTAACCAAGTCCAGACTAGTAAGAATATTAAACAATGAGGTTACACGGTAGATTTGAACATCTAACCCCACAGTGTTCGAAATATGACGGACGTCTTGACTTTAGACTAGGACACTGAGATACACCGCCATCAGTACATATAGCCTAAAACATACATTGACTCCCTTCCATGCATAGAAAATCAGAAACAAGTAGACGCAAACGGTATTGACTAGTCTGAAATGGCTTCAACAGCAGTTAGGACTGGTCTGAAGCATCGTCTGGAGACCTCATGACTGGTCCTTTTTTTAAGGAATGTAGTGTGTATCCCATTCAATTATCATCAAATTTTTTTACAGCTAGAAGGACGATTGGGGAGTCTACCGTAATCAATTGTGCTGCAAAATATATACAATGCATTTCGGGCATTTCTGTCTTCATATTTTTTATTCTATTTTGTATTTGCATTTGCTAAAACTTTAAGATTACATAGAAACAAAATTGTAGGAGCAGGTATTAAGAAAAATATTTAACCTAGCGCAAAGTGTTGATTTATATACTTATTCAAATTGTGAGGCGTAATGAATTCTTAAAACAATGAGAATCATCTGAATCTTTTGATATCATAATATTATATTAGTTTATTTTAAGTATAATTCTATTAGTTCTAAATTAAGTGAAGAGAATTTAAATTTTAGATGAATATACGACGATTTCAGTGTATAACTAAAGTAAAAAATGATATTTTGAAATCGAGTTGCTTTCCTGTATAGATAGTTTTTCATTTTTACGCTTCAGTCAATTTTTTAAAACTCAATTAACGAATTCTAGTTTCTAATAGTCAAAAGGTATTTATCCAAAAACTAATAAAATATTCTTAACTTATTTTATCAAACGTTATCTAAAAAAATTGCGTATCTGTTAAAAATCAGTTTTTATTGAATCTATAAAACTAAAATACTTGGAGTGCAACTGTACTAAGATGCATCTAAGTCAAACGTCGAGTAATTTGTTTTTCGTTTTTTTAATACTTATTCTTGTTCAGCGCAATGCGCTGATCATTTTATGTGCTTACCATTTTTTTGCAAAGTGGCTTTTTGGTAGAGAAAATCTTAAAATACTGTGAAGTCCTCCAAAGTTCTCTAAG
>OENT01002721.1:0-10910 GCA_900239685.1 Rotaria macrura
AGAGAGAAAACAAAGAGATGAGGATGAATAGGCAGCTTTGATCGATTACAAAATCAGAGCATCTAAAGATAGATTGGTTGAATAATGCTCTCTGTGACATATTTGACCTGTACACTAGGCACTTGTTATTGGCACAAACAAAATATATTTTCAATAGAATAAACAAGAAATATCGATACTCGTCTGATTTGGTCTATAATGACTTATAATTCATCAAGACCAATTGTATTAAAGAGAAATACCGTTTAAACTAAACGTAGGCTAGTTCACACTTTGTCTACTCATATTTGCTCGTACAGCAAAACACAATCAGAAAGACAGGTGGATTCGAAGGTTCAATCTGACAATATTAAAGTTGTTTTCCAAAGTNTTCAACAAGTAGTGCCAATTCTAGTCCAGACTATCGTATAAACTCTCCAGAAGAGTTTCTTTTGCTTCGAGCTTATTTTCTGGAAAACTTATTTAGATTGATTGATATTGAAAAAATATTAAGAGAATAGAAAATCATTCATATGAACATCTTGACCCATGATAAAAACACCCACCCAACTATTGTTATGTAATGCAAACGATAAATAAGATAAAACGTATTCATCTCAAGGATATCCTGGCGTCATTAAAGTTGAGTGATGGGCACCATTACTTATGAAGTCGATTGAAAACTGTTAGCAAAATATGATAGGGTTGAGAGGGAGAAGGCAAACCTTTTTTTGGAATTAGTTTTGCTGGAGAAAATGGAAATCTTTTAACATTGGAAGAGGACTACCCTTCTCTCGCTCGGATCAGTTCTAATGAGGCCATATAATTCACTTTATCAACTGGAAGGAAATTCGGAATGATGAAATGTAACTCATTCTAATGTTCATGCATATAGACACAGTCATAGTACTTGTAGGAGAGGCGGACATCGGTACAAGCATGAATCAACGAAATGAAAAATTTTTAAAGCCCAGCATTTAGTTACCATCATAATTTTCGATATTTTTCTTTTCACATTTTCCAATCCATTGTTTTTGAGCATTTGCATTATTTCTCACATTATCTGATTGAGAATTAGATGCTTGTAGAATATTAATCAGATAGTAAAATGTTAATCATTTTCAATAAGAGGTTTGGGTGCTACATGAAGATAGACTGCCACATCCACACCAGAAATGTTGCCAATTTCATAGAACAAATCATTTTGCGTTCACGAATCGCTCCACTATTGAGATAATTAACAAAGTGTCCTTTATAACGGACGCTGATATTTAAGGAATTAACACTTGAAAACTATGTATAACAAAATTCACAGGTTTTCCAACCTTTTTTCGATATTATAAAGTAAAAGAGAAAAATCAATATAAAATCTCTTGCAACAGAAAGAAAAAATGAGCATCATGATTGAGATCGAATAGAAATATTGAATTTTTTTATCGTAACGATATTCACGAGACAACCTGTATCATTGTAACGTAAAATGATAAGTGAAAAAAAATTCTTCTTTTTGGAAAGTGATTTGTATCGAGTATGAAAATGTTATACATGTTATGGGAGAAAACAGAATGGGACTGAGAAAGCGTCCTTCCATTGGTATGCGTTATATTAGTTGTGGTCGCAAAAACTGTCATCTACTGCAAAATAGACCAACAATCTCCTATTTATTAACTTTTGTTGGACTAGTTCTAATAATTCGTCTCTCAACGACTATAAACAAAGATGAACATTCATCAATAAAAAATTCATATTTCAATATTCTTTGTTTGGTTGAGTACTTTCTTAAATTCAAGAAATTGCGAATGGTAGTTTAGTTAAAAAATGCTTTTGATTGAGTCTTATTGATTGAATAAGAGAAATTTTTATTTTTAATAATCTTTTTATGTCGAAGTAAACATAAAAGTCGGTATCCGATCGCGGCTACCGCCAGATTTGCTATATTTTACTGATCGTATGTTGGAGATACTTCAACAATATCCATTCCGACGTAATTAATTGAACCCAAACGACGAAGAATAGGTATCGATTGTATCGTTGTTAAACCTCTACAGTTTGGAGTACCTATACCAGGATCGAGACAATCGATATGAAATGTTAAATAAGTTGGTCGATATCCCACTCTTTTTAAAATTTCTTCTATGACATCATTGATAGAATATTCGTGTATCCATAAAATCTTCATTTTAAAAAGTAAGAATTCTAATTTGGATAGATGTTTCAAGATCAATGAGACCTTCACGATCAGCATCATAGAACATAGAACCATGATTCATACTATTTGGATATTCATCTGGTCGTGCGTCACAATGTACATCTAATCGAATGCAATACAACAGTTCGCCATGGGTTGCAACGTGTGCTTTTAATCATTGATACGTCGAATAATTAATCCGCCTATAAATACCGACTACTCCTTAGTTTTAACGAAGTTTTTCCGTCAAAGAAAGACCTAACGAGTGAGAGAAGAAAAACATTCCGATCAGTAATTCTTTTTGCATGATTTTCAATAGCAATCGGAACTGTATGAGGTTGACTCGGATAAAACCAAGAATCACCATAATCAATAACGGCAAGATCGATAAAAACATAAATGCCCCAAGGATAGAATTTCTTTTTTGCTACTTTTGCAGATGCTTGGCGAATGGTTTGAGGTTCAAATTGAGCCTCCAGTCGAGAAATAGTTTCTAAATTAAGAGGAATTCCAGTCACTGTAACATCGACATTAGTTAAATCCCGTGTATAATGTCGTCGAAGAAATGATAAAACACGAGCATAAGTTTGTTCAATCGTGGAACTAAGTGGACTCTTTCGTCGAATGGCACCATCACCACCCGACTCGATTTTCTTCTTGGTATCGATGAATCCCATTTTATCGAGTTGAATCTACGACAAATACGCAATGCATTTAATAACTCTCGTCGACATATTACAGTCAACATAATTGCTAACAAATAAAAACAACATGTAAACATTTTCTTATTTATCAATGTTTAAAGATGATAACGATAACATTTTTGTACTCATAGTATGAATGTGAATACAAGCACAATCCGGCGCATGCCAAAGCGGCTACTCATGCCCACATTTAATGAGCGCACTGCTATATAAATAATGCTCATTGGTCAAATCCCTAATAGTAACAAAATACTTTTAAACATTTCTGCCATTCAAAGTGACAAGATATGCTTGACATTCTATGTTGTTACTGTGTATATCTTATTTTATTGCCAATCTAGTGACACCCATCGTAACCTATGTTAGATTAATCAAAACGAAATGTGATTTCATTCACATCTAAAAGCAGTCTAGTACGTTTAACGAAGACCACATTTGCACTCTCTCGAAGCAATCATAGCTGTCTACCTTCGTCGGATATTCTGACATAGTTATTATTGGCAAGTTGGGTGATTTTTAATACTTTGCTGCTCATATGGTCGTCATAGCAATAGCTTAAAATATATAGGTTTCGTCTGATGTAGTAATTTTTTGTTCGGATATAATTTATCAAAGGCTCCGTTGACAATAATCATNACCCACTCCCTCGCCATCACCCTAGACTAGATTGAATTTGATTGTATGATAAGGAATTAGTATATACTGACTGACATGAACTACGAAAAGGTCACAGAAAAACAAAAATTATAATTACAACTAAAATTCATTACAAATTCCTTTTTTGAATTTTTTTGGTTTTAATGAAAAATGATCACCGTTGAAATAGAAGACAAATTATAAAGCATTTCGAGTAATACAATAAGTTGGGTACCCTCAAGATTCTTTCACATCTAAGTTGCTTGCAATGTACAATACATTGTTTTAATAGAGTCAGCATCCGATGCATGACTCTTCAGACCAGAAAAATGTTTAATTAGAGTAAGAAGGATTTCTGACTTTGCTTGTTAATTTTCTACTGTTCGTCTAATTCATTAGTAAAAGCTTGGATATCTATATGAAAATAGCTAAATAAATGATGGTTAAAGAATTTGAATGTAAATAACAGATAAAAACTCCAATGTGTAATGATGCGTGAACTATGTGATGATCTCAAAGTTTGATTTGCTGAGTGGGCGACTCAAAGAGATTATTCTTTATCACACGTGTCTTTGGATTGGTAGAAAGGATTCCTTGTGATCTTTAAAGATGCACAAAAGTGCAAAATGTTTCCCATGGTTATCCACTCATAAGCGCCCTTTAAAATATCTCAGAAAACACATATGAAGACCATGGACTCGTTTGCAGGTGTTTAGTCAAGTGGTTACGCTTTCCTATGCTTCTTACGCGTACAGCATCATGAATAATATTGCTATTTTGTCAATAATAACTGACGAATCGACGTTTGGACGAGAATTATGCACACTTTTATTTTCTTTTGCAGCATTAGGATTTGATAGTTAAATTTAAAAAATCAATAAAAATGTTTTCTTCATGTCATTGTTGTAAGTAATTCACTATTTTGATATTACTTATCGCATCCGTCATCATGGGGCGTCAGATAAAACGCGCGGTTATTGAAAAAGAAACATCTGTCACTGATAGACTGAGTTCAAGAGATTTCATTTCTATGCATGTTGCACGCAGAGCTGCTCAAGAGAAAAATATATGAAACGTGGCGAACGATCAGCATGTCTTTGCAGTTGATAAGCTAACGGCATTGAATACTCACTCAGATAATAGATCGATAAGAATTTTTAAACCATGAAGTCAGTGTTTATGTCGTTCTCTTAATCAATATTCTTATAAAATAATAAAGCCTGCTTAGTAGGGACGCAAATATGGCTGCGGTTCTGGTTGGAGAGAAGCTTCTCACCACACTTTCAAAATTTCCTTGTTAATTATGAATGCCACATATTTGAAATAAAGTTGATTTACTAGTTGATGAAAGGAAGCATGTAGCTACTTATTAAGTCAGAAAAACTCACTGGAAGAGTATCAGCTTTCAGTTTCGACATGTATTTCTCATAGACTAAGACAGATTATGAGAAATATTTGGTTAGGTTAGTTTATGGATCTTTGTGAATAATATAATCCACGTCATTTTTTAGCGAAAATACTATTTGTAAAAGTGAATCTCAGGGGACTTTATTATCTGTTCAAACAAAACGACACTCACACAATTGAAGAAAGTCGTTGCTAAAATCCATTCGTAAAAAGGATGCCTCAACAAGGAAGTTTGTAATAATCTGTTATTTTTCGCATGCTATTTGTTTGATTGGGCCTTGGAGTCTTCATTTGGGTTAGTTGTATGGATCTCGGCTATTTCAAAACCTCGTNTTTCAAGTGCAAATATACATGATGAGAGAAGACAATCATTGCGGTTATGTTTTACATCATTAAAAACAAGTGACAAGTGAATGAAACATTGTTTGAGACAAAATAGTATCCTATGTCAAGTAAGGATAATTATTATTAATGATTTTTTCGTTGAGAGAAAACAGTTGAAGTTTCCAAATAAATTATTCGAAACTAAGTTAGCAGCTCAGAATCGTTCATAAAGAAGAACCAATAATAGTCGCAATTGATTCTGGAAACTTATTTATTAATTTATCACTATAATACAGTAGAAACGATTGAAATTATCCTAGATTTATTCTTAGAATTATCCAAAAATTTTGTAGATTGAACCCTGATGCAAATATAATAAAACTCATCGAGTATAAGAAAATGATTCTGAACTCTATTTAGGACTTGTTCAGATGTCATAAGAGTAAAGTTGAAACGTCAAAGTCATAGAAGATTTCCCCCACTAATTTATTCAAAGACTTTAATACACTTTCATGTTCATCTAAAATGGATGAGACTAGTATAATGAACTCAGACACTTGAAAATTGTAATGATTAGTCACTTACAAATACTTGATTCCGCTTGTGGAATATTACTTTGAATAGGCTCCAAGAGTGGAAAGTTTGGCTCAATTTCTTTCAGGTTAATCGCATGAAGACCAGAACCAACGTCAAGGCATGTGACCACTTCGAATTGGGTCCTAGGAAGAAATATTATTTCATCGTCCGATGAATGATAACAATGTTTTCCAATGTATTTTCATGAGTAGCAGTCAATGGTGAATAGTGTTCCAGTACTTGTTTGTTCATAATAAGTTCTGCTTCTAAATTTCTGATTGAAGACGCACATGTTGAAAAACCTCAATGTATCAGTGTTTTTTCGTTTTTAGTGTTCTTTCAAATCAAGCCTGCAATTTGGGTAAACAGTTTGACGTGGAATACACGGAAGCTTATGGAATGCAGTTAGGAATAGTTTGAGAAAGAGAAACCATGGAATCAGACTACGTCTATCTTTTGACCGTAGAGCTTCATTCAATAGGACATACAAACTTTTATCGATTGATTCCCAGTTCATTGCATGAAGCATGATTGCAGCTGATTCATCTATTGTCAGACCATCAGCTGGCTCTTTACAGAGCTGTTTGGCCACATAAGCATACATCAGGATAGCTGGTATAAGAGGGATGAGCCGTTCTACAGCAGATTCCAAAGAAACAAGTGGTAAATTCTCATATCCACTGATAGGCACTAAAAATGCATGTGGCTCCTTATCAACATTACTTAGGCGTAACATACGACATTTAAGTTGTTCTTCAGACCCACTGCTGGTCACGTTGAATTTAGAATGAATTTCAATAATCGTTAGAAATGTAATATATCTGAACAAGTGAATGAATATTCTTCATGAGCTATTGCTGTTTCTTCTTACAACGTGAAACGATATAGCCATTAATCATCTGTGAATGGTTCATTTCAATGAGATTAGTCGCTTTATCTCTTACGAAAATAACAAGAGCTTTCATTTGGACCGTTTTTTTCTCGAAAATGATTGTGATTTAATTCATCTTCTGCTTAATAAGTATGTTTATTTTTTCGACGAGATTGGCAAGTCTTCTCCTTTTTTTGATTTTAATGTTATTTTTAATTCCGCAGTCTGAAATGCTCATAAAGATTTCATCCTATATATTTATTTGTTTTCTTTGAAATAACAAGTCAAGATACAAATCCATTTATAGTACCTTCTTTATATTAAGAAATTATATATTTGTGTGTTATATGTAGAAATACTTTTATACAGAAATCAATATAACTAGAGAAATGTTTCAATATCGAACTTGTCGCTCTTGTCCTTTACACATAATGCACCGTGATCCTCAAAGATCAAAACAGAAACTATAGTATATAGGTCATAAATATTTCGAAGAAAGGGTCTACAGAGAAAACGACTAACTATTCATCTAATAATAATGGGAGAACATTGAGGCATCACGGAAAACGCTTGAGGAATTTTGCTACGTAAACTCGATTTAATTGAAGTGTTGTGAATCATCTGGAGGAAACACAAAAACAATTTTTTCTTAAACGAAACTCTCTGCTTCGGATACCACTATAAAGTATTGATCATTGCCGTTGAATTGTTACTAATAAAGGGTGGTAGATGCATCAACTATTGCTCCGATACACCTTTGTCTGTGTATTTTCCGAGTTTCATAAAGAGAGAATTTATTTTCAATGTAAGACGACGAACCTTCTTTCTTTTTCTTTGTTCTTTCTTCCACAACATGTATGCCTGTGGAAAATTTGAGATAAGAAGAGAATTCAGTCTTTCTACATGAGAAGCAAATGATGCATAGTCGTTGAAATGATTCATTTTATACTTTGACTATAGTAAAACGAATTTACAAGAATCGAATCAATATTGCAAAAAGATGAATAGCAGGATAATCTATTTACCTGTCTTTTTACTCTTAACTCAACATTGGTTTGCAGTATTCACTGATATCCTAGATGTCTGCTATTCGGAGGGAGTAGGAAAACAGCGATAACTACACAATGCAACAAAATCTGAGATAAATTAATGCTTCTATCGAAGTTTATGGTTAGAGTTTGGGTGAACGGACGAGTGAAAATCACATGTACATCAATGCTCTACCCTCATATCCATCTCACGTAGGGTAAAACATTCAAGATTTTAGTACGGAGGTTTAAACATATTCTTCGAGATAAAACTGTAATCGTTGTTTTTTTTAATTTACATTAAGTTTGAATCAATTGAATATGATATCCCTATTATAAACTGGTATTAATTGATAAGATAGTAATGATGACAAATCATTACTTCCATCGGTATCTTTTCACTAACGGACATATATCAAACGCATTAGACGGCCGACAGTGTAGGTAAGGCATGAAATATTTTCCACTATCAAGATGTATTCTTTTTCAATGAAAGTCGCAATTCGATGAAGCCCATTGGAAAAACTGTAATAGTGCATATAATGATTAATTAAAAACGGTTTGGTTGAAATTTTCCAACTGCTCGATTCTTTCTCTTCCCCCACACGTGATTTAATACCATTCGTAAAAATTTCGATGCATAAAAAAAGAAAATGAAAGTTCACTTAAGTGTTCGCCATGCAAAAGAAGTCAAGACATCAACCGATGAGCATGAATCTTTCTTATATCGGGCCAATAAATTCAAATCATGGTTTACGCTCGTGGAAATTAAAAATAATGAAATATCTTCAGTTCGTGGGTGTAAATGTCAGATTTTTATGAGTATTTCAAGAATGCACATTCTCATATTGTTCAACACCAACATCCAACCGAGTGCACTTCGTATATCCTGTCTACTTTCGTACACTGTTGTATCCAGAAAACAAAATATGAAACATTCGAGTAATTTATCAAAGCTTTCAAGAACCACGGTTTAGCTGTGAATCCTAGAAGGAACAGAATAAAAGGATTAAACATCTCCTATCGTAACTATACATAACCCTACAGACATAACTTCGCCCCTATGCACTGACTTGCCAAAGAAAAGGATTTCACATGATACAGCATTCTCGTAGCTAAGACCATCTTCATGGAAGCCGATGTCAGAATAAAAAATTTCTGAATTACTTTAGCATTTATTCGAAATACGTTTCCATATTCTTCCACTTCACTGCAAAAAGTAACGTTCATTGAAAGTCGATTCTGGTGTTAGTAACTATGTGAACAGCATTTTACACCCGCAGCCACCGCCACCCCACACGCACGCCCACACCCTCTTATCACTATCAATCATTACCAATACCCACAGCATCTTAATAATTATTATATAACCTTCTAAGTAGTTTTTCCTATATCCGGAAACTTCCAAATAATTTACTAACCGCACTTTCGATTAGTTTTAATAATATTCTGTTATTGATTTTGAAATTGTTTTTGACCTTCACTGCTTGCTTGCTTGTCTCGAATAATTTTTTTTCTTTACCTTCACAGTATAGAAACACTTTGCTTATTTTCTGTCAGTCTTACCGCTTTCTTTTCGCTTTTCTAAAATTCTTTTCACTTTTATACTTTATGGAGAAGGACTGTACATAGCAGCAGTAAAGTATTCACAGGAAGAATGGATGTTGAGTAATGACGAAAAGTAAACTACAAATCCTATTTTCCTCAGATTAAATCCGTCAATAGTTTAAGACTATACGGACAGAAATCGATGTAAATTCCTTTTGGATACAATTCTATACATCTATGGCCGAAATGTCAAGCCGATGAAAATTGTACCATATCGTACTTTGAATTATACTGGCGGACGACAAGCTGATTCAATTGATTCATGTGATCGTTCATCTGCAAATGAATTTTCAATCGAGAATACACTACAAGCACAAAAATGGCTTTATGAACATCAACATCCAGCAGGATGTACGAACAAACGCTTTGCTATAATTCAGAACTATGCTTGGTCTGGCTTTGGATCAACTGTTCATCAAGTTGTTTGGGCGCTGGGTATTGCACTGGCAGAAAACAGAATTGCTGTTTACAAGACTCCAGGAAGCTGGGTAAAGAAGATAGATCTAATTGAAATAAAACCTGAAAAAACACATTCACGAATGTACTAAGTTTGAGAAAGACTACTGCTTGTATTGAAGATCAATCTCAGGTTCTCTCATGCGTTTAGAACACTTGACTACTAAAATATGTATGTCATAGTGTCGCATGTATTAAATCCATACAACTATTTAAATAGAATCTAGCAGCAACACTGAACAAGTATTCAAAAGTTGAGTACATCTACAAAGAGATAGTTTTCACTAGAATATTCGACTAAATCCTGTGCAAGATGCTTTTCTAACAATGTATACAAAATATGATTGACTGACTATATCCCTATGTTGACATTAGTTTATACTATTGAAGTTCTGTTTCATGGATTTCATGGATCATGATGATTTGATTTTCTTTTAATTATCAATCAGATAGATATTATTAGGATAGCACACGAACCACTATCATCAAGATTTTGAACTAGTTATTTCATCAGGAACAGAGACTCTTTTATTTTCTAAATCTTATCAATCACTTTTTAAAATGTGAATAAAAATTGTTCATGTCATGATTTTTTCATTATAAAGCATTGCCGAATTCAAACTGTCACGAAAATTTACACAAACTTGATTATTCGATTTCTATTTTAGCTTTATGGAGATTGTAAGTCAAGCACACTCGATTGCTTCTTCCTTCCGATTACTAATTGTTCGATTCCGTCTAAAATAGACGGTAACCAAACAACCGCTGTCAATTCGAATTTCGGCCATTGGTCTAAACCTATTATTCCATCTATATTTCAAAATCGAACTTTTAATTGGTATCGTGCACAATTATTATTTTATTTAATGCGATACAAACCTGAAACAATCGCTCATGTGCAGAATGTCGTAGCGAAAGCGTTTAGTCCACCTTCAGTTGATTTTCAACATCCATATATTGCTGTGTATGTACGTCGATCTGATAAAGTCCGTAGTAAAGAAATGTCTCAAGCGTATACACTGAAACAATATTTTGATTTATTCGATGCTGATGCTCGACGAGCGAATATTTCAACTGTTTATCTTAATTCTGAAGATGAACAAGTGTTCAAAAAATTCATTGATGTGAATAAA
>OENT01002722.1:0-18332 GCA_900239685.1 Rotaria macrura
ATTACGGTCGTAATTCAGGCGGCAAGGAACACGACGAAATACGGTCGTATACGACCGTCATGTATACTGTATACGACCGTGTACGATCGCATACGACGTTGTTTACGACAGTATACGACCGTCGTAACGCTCGACCTGGGTTGAGTCCTACCCACCTTGGGATCTCTTTTGAAACTTTTTAAATTTATTTAACCTTTGTCTATGCTTACATGTCCAACACCTATAAGCTCAGAAAGTTTCACTCCATTAGGAAGAAGTGGATGTAAACTCCGGAACACTCTCGAAATAATACCCATATATGAGGAGTTGTTCCTAAAAAAAACTTGGATCTCCCTATTTTGACCTTGCAAAATTTTATAATTGTTACCTCCAATTGTTTTCACCCATGCTCCGTCTAACTAGCATATTAAAAGCACGAAAAAACAATTTTCCTTAAAAGTGGTAGAAACCCAGCGGATTCACCCAACATATCCTAAGAAGTCGAAACACTAGCAAGAAAATGAGGAATCAATATCTTTTAAAAGCCGCACATAACAAAAAGGGATACATATTTTCGAATAGCACTAACAATTAATGTACTTGGTAGAATAATTAGTCTTCAGTGCAAATAATCATTCCGTTCCCCCAGTTTTGTTTTGATAGCATTGTGATAAATGGGACGCTGTATCACGTGATCGTGCAGTAATATTAGATGGCGAATACCACAGCAATGGGATTGCGACACGTACCAATCTCCTCTGTTTTTTCGCTTCATTTACTCACACTACCTTGCTCATTCTTTCTCTCTCAGTCTGGTTCTCACTGTATGATGCAGATCATCAGTTGCGAAGGTGCATAACACGCAGCTGGGACACAATTGATAAACAATAGGTGATATGATTATGTCTTCTAACAGTCATAAAAATATGATTGGATTGAAAAATTGAGATGTGCCTTTACTCTTTCGTTCTTTGCAGTCTCATGTTTTCAAGTGCCAACTCTTTCATTCTTGTGTTATTTTATTCTTTTTTTAAAGAAATTCTTTTTTGCTCCTTCGTTTCTCTATGTACCTTATCTCACCTAGCTAATCAGTAAGTAATAACATTGAAAAAGGTGAATCGTTGTAAAAAAAACGATATAATACTTGTTTCAAATGCGACAGAAGTCCAAATGAGCACGTAATAAATTACAGTAGTTTTGACCCGTGTTATTTCATTCCAAGCAGATCTTTCTATTTTTTCTCAACTTATAATGAGTGGTAACGACGATGAAAAGCCCCTTCCAGGTACGTTGATTGACCCCGATACGTGTAAACATCATTATCATACATATCCCCATCAAAGACATCCGCACAGTCATCATGCGCCTGCATTGGTCGAAGTAGATAACAGCTTTTTATCTAATTAACTAATGGCACTGTGCCCCTCTCATTTAGCTTCACATTCATCTCGATGGTTCCTTCCGGCATTCGACCTTATTCGAATTGGCTGAAAAGAAGGGTACTCACTTGCTAAGAATGAATTTGGAATATAGCTGGATTTGACTCTAGGTATTTTACTTCCAAATGGCATGAAAGCGACAATTGAAGACTTTATACCGTAATGTTTCGTTGCCACTGACTCTTTTATCATGCAATCTCTACTCTCGTTCATCTTTGACCTCATTATAGATATATATGCGTTCAATCGGCTTGTCAATCACTTGGTGAATTTCTAGATAAATTCTCATTCTTTCTGACGATTGTAGTTGGCGATGCAGAAGCTCTTGAGCGTGTCGCTTACGAATTTGTCGAAGATCAAGCAATACAGGGTGTACTCTATACGGAAGCGCGGTATAGTCCGCACTTTTTAATGGGCAATACTCTCACACCTGAACAGGCATGCGTGACGTTATTTATAATTTTGAAGATATGTCACAATATTCTTTTGTTTCGTAAGGTAATCGAAGCCATCAATCGTGGATTTGAACGGGGTATAAAGGAGTTTCATGTTGATGTTCGAACACTACTTTGTTGCATTCGTCCACACCCCGAATGGTAAGCTAGGAACGACTCACTCTCACAATCTGTCATCCGTTGTCCTAACAATACCTCTTAATATGATTTCTATCTTTTGGACAGAGTTAAGTTTTCCCAAGTAAAATCGTATAAGATAAGTGAAAATGAAATGTATTGGAATAGAGCCTAAGAGAAAGATATCTCTGACATGTTATTTCCAAGGGACGAATGGAATTTTCAGAAGACTGTCTAAAATATTTTTTTGTCTCAGGTCAATGGAAGTGGTAAATCTGGCAAACAAATATCGATCAGCTGGCATAGTCGGTATCGATCTCGCTGCTGGTAACGAGCATAATTATCCACTAGCTCCGCATGTGGCTGCCTTTGAACGTGCTGTCACACTTGGCATACATCGTACCGTTCATGCTGGGGAGACAGGCCCAGCTCACTCGGTTCTTCAAGCGATTGAACAGTGTCATGCCGAACGAATTGGTCATGGTTATGCCATTGTCGATGATCCAGCTATCTATGAAATCGTTCACAGTCGAGATATCCATCTTGAATGCTGTTTAACATCGTCTCTACATACGAATGCCGTCAGCAAGTACATGCCGAAGGATAGTGAAAAACATGAAAAGCACTTCATGCTGCACGGTCAGGAAACGAAGACAACGCTTCATATGCATGTGAAATCGAAAAAAGAAATTTGGCATCCCATTCATCATTTTGCTCGTGATCATCTCAATTTTTCTCTATCATGCGATGATCCGTCTGTATCACAGATTACCATCGAACACGAATATGAACATGCACTAACCGATCTGAAATTATCGCCTGCACAACTTAGTCAATGTGTATTCAATGCAGCTCGATCGTCGTTCTTGCCTGACGACGAAAAGGATCAACTGATAGACCGTTTACTCGCACACTATCTACCCAAACAAATCATGAAATGCAATTTCACCGACCAGATAAAGGATTCCCCGTTGCTTGTTGGTGTTTGAATTCCGATAACATAGGCATACTTTGGCAAGGAGATCAAACGAGTGATTTTGTAATTTTGGTGATTTTAATGATTTTATTGACTTCAATTATTTTAAAATCATCAAAGTCATCTATTTTTTATTCCATATTTATTACTTTTGTCGAATGTTACTGTAAACTGCAGCATAAAAGAGCTGATGTAGGAGTGGAAGTAGTCACAATTTTAATATTTAATGTGACAAAGCATTGAAAACTATCATAACAACGTTCTTGAGTGTGATTGAATTGAGAAAATACGAAAAATTTAAACATAGTCTTATTTCAATAAGTGAAAAATAAAGTAGACAACAAAAGGATAACATAAAAAGTCGACAATTGTAACGTGTAAATTTTTATTTTGCGGAATGATTCATCATAATCCTTTGACTAATATAGATGTCTTTTCTTCTATGAAAAGTGAGCAGGGATTTGGGTGCAAGTGTGGATCTTCTACTGATTGACACTTTGATCCTATAGAAAAAGATGTGAAACACTCACATCCACGTAGGGATGTAATTTGAGTTTTCATTCCTATTGTGACGTTGTATGATGAAAGCATTCTTGCATCACGTTTAACTTTGCCTGATATTCCTTGTCGGCACATACTTCTTTCTTCGTCCTTTGATATTTATAATAAACTCGCTACTTTTTCTTTCGACATAGATACAGATATCTTCCTCTATAAGTATATTTCATTTTATTCCCATCTTTCTATTGAGGTGTCCCTCATTCCTCTTTTTTTTATCTTCCTCTTCTCTTTCTTGGTTGTGCATATAAGCGGGTGTTATTGATATTGAGAAGCTAATTAAAGTTTAATTTCTACCAGAAATTGTCAAACAGAGAGCATCATAAAATATCTCTGACTAATTATATAGTCACACAAAACTTATTTGCGTTGAATGAACTTTATACATGTCTGAGTTCTCAATATTGCTCTATTCAATGGTGAAGCTGCAAACTCTATAGTCTTGAACGATCACAAGTCGTCCAGAAAAAGTTGGTGGACACTGTTGCCTAAACTGCTAATATTAGTGAATACACTCTCTTAGATTAATCAAAGCATTGCTTACATCTCTTGTTTCAATTGACTCAAATGGCGCGTATGAATAGATAAAGATGGATAGTAAAGGAATACAGAGTTTTTAGATCTCTGGCAGGTATAGATGTTTGAGACTGTAATGTTTTTGCATACATGTTTTAGCTCAATAAGAAGGACCACTGGTTTTGGCGTTAATCGTATTAAAGGAAAGGTCTCAAAAAAGAGAATAGAATAGGACCCAAAGAGCAGCGGCTGTGGAGTGTTGGAAGGTATATTCCACAACCTAAACATTCAATCTGTAAAAAAAATGATCGTTCATACTTTATTAGTCTATAACGAAACATTTGAAACTCCTTAAGAATCTTCATATTAATCTAGATGTACTACAATTCGACTAAAACCCCTTAAACGACGTATAAGAAAATGCTTTTTCGGTTCGCGCTAACATCAAAGTACTACCAACCCTGAAGTCATATTCGACCTAATTTAAATGTACATATGAATGTGGAAAAACCACAAGTAGTGTACCTTTCATTTTTGCAATTGTACTCTTTAATTTTCTGAAAAACCAATCAACATTTTTTCGGGGTTATTCAAACTGAAATACCCGAAAAGGGAACATCATTTCTTCAATCGCACTATCTTCATCCATTTTCGAAGTGTCCAAGGCGGGTAAGTTCAATTTTGTGGCAGTTCTCTTCATTCACTCGCAGATCGAGAAAGATTTAAGATCGAAGTAAGATTCTCCCATATTCGATAAAAACATCGCCATGAAACAGTTACCAGCACCATCTGATGCTACATCAAACCTCTTCTCACTCACAATATCGAAACATTCACTGATAGCAGAAGTATTTTGCTCTTATCGAAGGGACACCAAATAAATTCGTTTTTTACTCTACTTTGTGCTCTCTGTAGTTAATATAAATATATGAAAAATTCTTATATCAACGCACAATGCACACACGGTCACAAAGTCTAGTTGCCAAACGGAAAATTCAAGATCCCTTGCTAGATTTTGAGAAATTCAATGAAGAATCGACTTTGACTAACCAACCAATAGCAACAACAATCAAACGCCGAAAGGTAAAGAAAACATCGGTCGCACAGGATCACGGAGAATCAACTAGGATCGAAAAACGTCTTCATTGCTATCGTCGAAAACCGACAAGTGCTATTTGTGTTCGGATCCAACGTGCCTTGGGCGGGTGACTTTATCTATTGGCTATTAGTTCGACATCTGCTAAACTCATCCTTCGGGAATACAGGGTGTTCGGGCAGATGGACAATGTCTACACTGTGACCATTACCCATCTACCATCGTGCACTTGTAAGTTAAGAGAATTTCTCTCCAAAACTAAATTGAAAATCTCTTTCTCGGATAGGTCTCGATCATGCCGAGGGTTATCTTTGTAAACATACTATTTTAGTTTTGCATCGTGTCCTTAAAGTAGATCGTCATTCGACATTACTATATCAGAAAGCGCTATTGACTACTGAATTAAACGAGATTTTTTCGAAAACTGACGCACAACGAAGTGAAAGTTTCACCGGCTCAAATGTTCTCGCAGAACAAGAGTTAGGCTTTCTTATGATCAAAAACTCCGATTAGAAAAATTCGAGGTTTACCTATTTTTTCTGCATATGAACTTAGTGTACAGATGGGGTAAGGAGGAGAAATATAAGAATACAGATGTGGGAAGTCTGTAGATACAAGAGTTATTTATAGATGTATAAGTATATGTAATGAATAGTTTCAAATATCGTGAAAATCAGCAATATTTTACAGTTAAGTAGCATGTGTATAATTTTTGTGGTGCACTATAACTCATTTATTAAACGTCCCATATCTTTGGACTTGAAAAGCTGTAAATCTAAAGAACTTAAGGTAAATTATGTCATAGTGCATACATCCATCGCTCAAACTGGAATGCTGACGGAAAACAGTACAATATCTCTGATACTTCTGTATATCAATGTTGAAATCAAAACTAATGATTTATTACTAGGTAACTGAAAGAATGACACGGTTTATTCCCTAATCGGTATATATTTTTTGAAGAATAATGGTGTTAAATATTATTTATTTTGCAATCTGTTAGTGGTTACCAATACAGTAGAGGCGAAAAATGATTCCAGGAAAATGCAGAATAACTGCAAATCGATATGTACGATAGCTCGATATTAGTCTCTGAAACCTCTTCTATGAGTGCAGTGAGGCAATACTATTAATTTCGACTACTGAGCTAGTTCAGAAGTGTTAACGTGGTAATGAAAACTGATGAAAATAGTGTCAGTGCTTCGAAATTATCGCATACCAGTATTAACAGATCAATGTATGCAGTGTATAGAGTGGCATGTTGTACATCTAGTTTTATCACACGTAATAACTGTAATATTTTTAAAATATAGATGTCATTTTATTTTGTGTCGCCATTTATTGAGTACAATTTTCCACTTCATCGATCTTTCTGTATATCACCTCTTTCAGGTACGTGAAGCCTATCGAATAGCAACTGGCGATCCGGATGCAATTTATGATACTTTCGTGGATAAAACAGCAACAATGGCAAAGAAAACAACAGGAAAGATTGTGCCACAAAAACCGATCACAACCGACGATGAATGTCCAATTTGTTTTGAATCGATGGAAGGTGATACTAACGATGCTAATAGTATTCTTTTTAGCTCGACTTCGTGCGGGAATAATATACACGCGGCTTGTTTCAATCAATGGCGTCGAGCCAAAGTGTTAATAGCTGACGTAGTTACGTGCCCAGTCTGTCGTATTGAATGGGAAACAGCAAGGATCAATGATCCTACATCAACTAATGCTGTGTATACCAGCAACGGCTACCTTAACTTAACTTCTCCCTCAACGATGTTGACTTGCAACGCTGACGATGACAGAAGGTTCTTTTATTCTTACCCACGCTATTATTTCAACTATCAGCGACGTCGATGACGCCGTTTGTGATCAGCGGATCAACGCTCTCCTAGCTAGCATCCAATTTATAGCATCATATGCATAACAATGAAAGAAAGCCCAATCTTTGATGCCGATGTGTTCCGACTTGATTTCTTATTTTTTTCAAGAGGCTTGAAATTTAATCATGGATATAATGGAGGAAGTCTGAAGCTGGGTAACTTACGTTACCCAGGGTTTTACTACGATCAATAGTTAGTGCAAATAAAACATAATGGAGATAGATACTCCCAAATCTTGCTTGACTTCTAGAGGACAAGAAATCTAAAGTCAGAATGCTTAACTGCGCGGGTAAAACAAAAACTGATGCAAAGTATAGTTAAAATAGTGCATTCTGAACTCCAATCAATAGACTGAATCAGCCAGTCAGAAGGGCAGTCAACAAAACTGAAGAATCATATATATATATATATATATGTCGCGTGACAGACTGAATTTCAATCTGTCCAATGACATATAGAATATATACATCCTCTCCCAATTTTTCTTCATTTTATTTTCGTGACATAAATGCTCGTAATTCCGTTTTTTTCTGCGAAGAAAAACCATAATAGTAAAATATGTGTCATATTTATAATTGGAACTGAACTTATTTGAATTAAAACTACTTTTTTTAGTTTTAGCATATTTAATATGCTTATTGAAGGGTCAATGTACTTGCGGGTGTATTACCTGCTTGAGTATTATATTTTCATCCACGCAAATACCTCTTACATCTACCCCCATTTCATCTAAGTCAAATGCACTTTGAAATTCGGATCATTGTCCAACACAACTCCCGGCAATGTGCAATATTAAATAAGAGTCGAGTCGATAAGTTTCAATAATAGGACTACTCAACTTAGGGAAGATATTGTATCAATTACTATCCTTTAAAAACGAGAATTCTAAAGAGAAGGTGTTTGAATATTACTTTTGATCTGCAGTAAAGTTGTTTGTTTTCATTCAAGACGACGACTCTGAAATCATCGATATGTGAAATAGTAAATGATTATTCTTAACTTAAGAAGACCACGTGTGCTTTCACTCTCTAGGCGAAATTCAGGCCATCTGTGCCTGTTCGTCGGAATAAAATCTTCTTGATATAACTATGTCAATACGAAGGACATTAATATCGTTGTGCAGAAGGGGCAGTAACGTGGGATCATAACTGATATTGTTACGATACACGTGCTATGAGTCTCATCTACGATGTGAAATGTAAACTCAATGTGGTTCACGTGGAATCTTACTATGATTTATTTATTTGAAAAAGAATGAAAACGATGGAGGAATAGCTCGTCAAGTTTTGGATTACTTCAGGAGATGACCGAATCAAATATGGAGTGCTGCATCTTAATAAAAGCAAGACCTGTTCTGATATCAATCATAAAGTATTCATTTTGAGAAAAAGATAGATAGGCAGGTATATGAAGCAAAATAAACTGAATCTGTAATAAGTAAAGTGTCTCCTTAAAGAGTTCAGTTCACGGAATATCTTAACACATTAACATGTGTTCAAAAATAGCATTACACTTCCAGTTGTGTGACACACTAAAATATCGAGTTGGCCATTATTGTCAACATCATAGAGAATCAATGATGTCGGATAGTAATCTGTATTAAAGGACCACCGGCGGAGGAAGCTTCCCAGTCCATTTCCAAGATAAATATATAAATAGTTTGAGGAGCTTGCAACAACAACAACATCCAAGTACCTATCGCCATTTATGTCACCCATCGTAACTGCATAAGCACAGTCTCTAATATTGTAGTTAACTGCTGCTTGAAAGGTACCGTTACTGTGACCAAGTAATACACTAACCATACAACGTACACAGGTTGTTACTACTAGATCCATGTTTTCATCACCGTTCAGATCACCAACAGCTAGTGCCATAGGATTTCCCACGGTTGCATAGGACTTTTTCGGGTGGAACGTCCCATTGCCGAGGCCTAGATGTATACTCAACGTACTACTATCATAGTTAGCAACAGCAAAGTCTAATTTATTATCATGGTTAAAGTCTGCCGCGATGACATCGACTGGGTAAGTATATGTAGAAATAACATTTTGAGATCCGAAACTACCATTACCATAACCGGGAAGAAAGCTAGCACTATTACTGCCATAATTGGCCACTAATACGTCGACATGATGATCCGCGTTAAAATCTCCTGTAGAAACAGAACCTAGTTCGCTTCCAATCCCAAAGGACACTTCTGAATGGAAAGTGCCATCGCCAAGACCCAGCAAAATACCAACAGTATTATCGTCAATGTGAGTGACTGCTATATCTGCATTGTTGTCCTCGTTGAAATCACTGATAGCAACATGAAATGGATTAAGGCGTGTTGTATAACTTGTTGGCGATCCAAAAGTTCCATTTCCCAATCCAAGCGAAATGTAGAGACTGTTTTCGTCGTAAGCGGGAGCAGCAATATCTGTGCAGTTATCCCCATTAAAATCCGCGACAGCAATCGAATAGCTGCTATTTCCCATGCCATATATGTATTCCAAGTTGAAGGTCAGATTGACGCAGACGTCATCTGTATATCATTCAAAATCATTATAGGTCATATCGTGAAAATCGAAAAGAAAATAATCGGTTTCCTTCGGAAGAAAACTCTTGAAATGAATTCTTAGAATACTTGCAATGCTGGCTAGGCAACCAGACAAAACATAAAAGCCCTTTCACGTACATGCCGGAAACTATATTAACTCAACTATCAAACCATGTTACTCAAAACATGAAACATGTTATTTCACTAAAGTAAATTGGTTCTTGATCAACTTTCAACGGATTTTCCTCGATTAAAATATTTTAACGGCAGCGGGAAATATGCGTGAATCCAAGTGATCCTGACCTAATATCACGTTTCACTAACGCTGTAGAATTCAGTAGTAAACGAGTTTCAAAACGCAGTAGAACTGTGCGAATGAAAGACGTTTCATGCAGTCGCACATAATTCCAGTAGATACCTAACTAATTATGCCAAGACTAATTAGTATTCAAGTCAATAAGGCAAACCTGCATCTTCACACAATCTAAATCTATACAAAACTGTAAATGTACTCACTATTAATATTCGTAGTTGCAGGACTGCTTCCTGCCGTTGATGCCGCATTAGTATTGGTACTGTTCCTCGTTATTGGTGTTCTCCTTGTTGTGAAACCGCTACTACTTGTTGCAGTTATTGAACTACCTAGAAATCGAAATACTCACCGTTTTAGTGGAGACTCTTGAATTGAAGTCAAACTTCTCGGTATCCTATCATTTCATCCTCGTTCATTACGTCCCATTTATTTCGTTCCGTTGAAAAAATCAATTCTGACGATTCTGTATAATATAGAGTACCATGTGTTTCAATCTTATGTTTTCAATATACAAAAAATATAGTTACGAATGAATAGCAGTTCAAGAATTCAATTTCACGTTAGCAGCCACGCGGGCGAGATACTCCCCAAATGATTCAAAATTATAAGGAACAGCAATTCATTTGAATCGGGCTCGGTGTCTGTTCAGCGAAAAACTTTTCAGCGAACGGCTTTTTCGGTGAAAAAAAACAGCGAAAAACAGTACAGCGAAAATTTAGTTCAGCGAAAATTTAGAATATCGAAAAACCAAAGAGCGAAAATAGAAGATAGCGAAAGTACAAAATAGCGAAAATAACATCGCGGAAGTTCTTTCAGCGAAATTGTTTTCTTCACTACCTTAAATTATCTATAAATGGTGGATGACTCATCATGCCCAGTGCGTAAACAAGTAACAACTTTTACCATTGTTCTCTACTCTGACCACCTATCGCATACTATTCGACAAATATTTTTCTCTGCTGTGGATATTTCTTTTGCCCGTGATTTTAGTCCGTATGACGTTCATCATTTTATTAGTTTATTGAACTTAGTAAGCATGACTGACTCAACATTGAACTCTTTCACGTCATCAAATCGAGGCAAATCGTTGCTTATTTATTCCGGATATATTCATTGACTTAAAAAATCGACAACGAACGTTAAATATTTGGCTTGCCATTCGAATGGCTGTGTGGCAAACGTTCATACAGATAAGAAGGATCAATTCATTAGATCTAATGGTCAGCATCATCACATGCCTGAACCAAAACAAATCGAACTAAGAAATCTAAAATACTGTGTTAAAGGCAGGGTACAACCTGAATCAAGTTCAGTACATAAAATGTACGAAGAAGAATTAGCATTTCGTCAGCGATTAGGAAAAATTAATGCTGGCATTAAAAAAAACCAAGCAATAGCATATGTATTAGTCGAATGCAAATTAATACATTGAGTGAACGATATAAACAAGAACAAATTTCTTTGATCGACTTTTTCTATGGACTATCCACACATGTTGCTAAAAATTCTACAAAAGTACTTTGAACTTCTCATAGTTATAGTTTATCTCTTTATTTGGACTTATTCGTATCACTTGATGTCTACCCGTCACATTTTTTTTATTTCTGGAATCTTATCGCTCTTTATCGTCCATTTTCTAAAAAAATATTTTCGCTATTCTCTCACATATGCTTTTGCCTTTGAAAATTGTTCACCAAAACAAAATTCGCTCATTATGCTTTTCGCTATAAACTATTTCGCTGTATTTTTTCGTCGCCACTTTCTTTTCGCTAAAAAGTTTTGCTGAAAAGCTGTTCGCTGATTTGCAACCTCCCCTCCGTATCAATGTATGAACGAGAAAAAGACCAATTGCAACAGTCACACCCATTTCCTCTTGGAGTCGTGGCTTTCACATCGAAAGATACGCTTTTCATCAGTCAATCTGTGTTGCGTGTACACGAATCCATCATGATACACAATCAGATATCCTCTTTTACTCTTTAAAATTTCAATATCAACCATTTAGTCGTATGGTGAACAACACTTGCTAAATAGGAAAGGAGAAAGGACCTATGTCGTTGATAAGATTTCAGTGTGAATGTTTCCTTTCTTCTCTTTCAGTCTTTTGTTCAAGTTAGCTAAGCATATCAAACAAGGAGTAGGGGCAAAGTGTAGAAGAACATAGTGTATTTTACAAAATAAGTTTAGGTACGAAATGGTTGGGGACGAAATGAATTGGGGACGAAATGAGTGTTCACCGATTTCTCTACGAAAGGAAATACGTCGGTTTCTCATAACTCACATGGATCTCGTAGCAATGATTATTTGAAAAACGTAACTTTTCTATGAGGACGTGTGTCGAACTGGTCTAGTATTACTTATAGAGGCTCTAGGCACACAGGACTCAAGGACATGTGATAATGAGAGAGATATGACCTACTTGACGATCTCGAAAAATGTGCGAAATTCGGATGATATGTGTGCTGAGCATAGTAGATGCGTAGTGTTGGGAAGAAACGTTGAAATTTTAGAATTTCTTGAAACTGGGTCATTTTGATGAAATCCGGCAAACGGACGAAGCATCTGAGGAGATATCACTCAGATGATATGAGACTTTTACGGTTCTCTTTTTTACAGTGCTTAGAGTCATCGTAATGAGAAGCATTCAGCTCAATAGGACTTCAGACAATCCTTTCGAGGAAAGTTTTTGTTTTTGTAGTAAATGTGTAATAGATAATATAGAAAGGAAAGAAATCTAAGATAGAAGTATCATGGGTTGAAAGTTTTATCGATACGATTTCGTTTTCGGGCAATCAACAGTGCTCTTGAATAAATACATACCAGGGGGATTATTCGTGGTGGTATCCAGATTTGAATCTTTACGATGATGCAAAACAAGAGGTACCACGATTATTACAGTAATCAGTAATGAACCGGTGATGATACCAATAATAACTGGCAATCTTGTTTTAGTCATTCCACTTTCCGATTGTAAGATATGGATAAAGTTTAAGTATTCTAAAAAATGTGTAAGAAACGTGCATACACGCAATATATTCTCGTTGATCTTTGGCCAATGGCGTTCCGCACCACGAGACGTGATGATTCCGTAAATTATACCAAATACCAGTTTAATAATACTATATTTCTGTTATTTTGTAATTAGTGTTCTCAGAACGCAATGCTTTATATAAAATTTATAATTCTATATATGCTTACGGAATGCAGAAAAATGAGAAGAATCGGCATTTCAGAACTGTTATTCGATGCGTTTTATCAAAGAATCTTACCCTTTTCCTGTCCATTTTTCTCATCCTGTATACAATCTTTCTTTTTATGTGTACTGGACGAGTTTGAGCTGCACTCAGTTGAGAAAAGGGAGAAGACAGAAAACAACAGAATATCAGCATTCTCAACTTCAACTGATCTTATGTCGAGAAGACTTTAAGATCTCAGTTTTTTCATGTAGATGTGCACATTTATCGTCTTCAAGATGATGATGAGCAGTACACTTCATGTGAACATCCGCCCTTAATATTCAATCCAAAAAATCATACCAGAATGTCCACACAAGATATCACAAATAGCACTGGATATGGTTTCGATGCAATCTGTAATAGTTACCAACTCAACTAATGTAATCAAACAGTACCGAAGGCCCTCCTATTGAGGAGAGAAACTCTACAGAACACTCAGAAAGAAATTGCTTATATTTTCTTTCACTTTCTCAACTATTTTGTCCCATGTAACTTTTGTCGACTGGTAACGCTCATCTGAGCATTTGTAAACCATGGCGCTTCACGCATGAAGACGCATTTATAATGCAAAATTTTCGAGGGTGCAGACGCGTTCAAGGTTGCCTGGTACGTCTATAATCGTTCAGTATCTTAACGTATCATAACTCGATTCCATTTGAAGACGCGTCAGGATCCGTCGAAAATACAACACTTTGAAGCGTGAGAAAGAATCCAAAAGCAAACGCGTCTAAGTTCGTCTGCATACAAGATGCGTTTGAACGCGTTTGCGTTTTTCCCCAAAAATAATTAAAAATTATCATCACTCTGTTTTAGAACTGAGCTGCCGCATCACATTAAGCTATGATATGACACCCAAATACCACGAGCAACAGATTGACATTTTCCCGAATGATAGTTTAAACCAATATGCGAACCCATGGGCAGTTGATTACAAGCCAAACATGACTTGCGTTGAGCCATACATGACTGGATATTGTTATTATCTTCATGAATCACATGAATTAATCGTTTTACAGTGCCTTCGACTAGGATACGAATAGAGCTCTGGACTTATCTTGTTTTGTAAAATAAATATAGTGAGGACATTTACTTTAATGAAATCAAGATAAGTCATTCATTTTATCAATGAAACAACAGTGGGAAAAACTCAAAATCTTGGTTACTGAAAAAATGAAGAAAAACAATTACACGTGTTTGAAGGGTATAAAGTTGCAAAGACACAGTATAAAAATAATAATTAACATTTTTTCCATCAGTGTGAGGACACTTTAGCAACATTGTTTATTGAAAATGAGAACGATATATGACAACACATAAAATAGAAAACTCTTGTCTTTGTAATTTTTCGTAACCATCATACTGTAATGTTTTATGTGATGCATCGGAAATAGAGTGAACGATCTTATAACAAGAGATTTTAAAAATTAATTTGTTTTTTCAGAATAGAATATTGCTCGATGTTTGAATTAAAATATTTAAAAAATTGTTTGTTTACTGTTTTTCATTAGTTAAGAAGCTTTCCTTCCGTTTTTCTTAACTTCATAGAATAAGTTTTACTTCGATGCATCGTTCTTGAAAGAAAAAAAAAAGAATATACATCTAATTTTCTTGGCTATGCACGACAGTAATGATCCTAACGATAATATCAAGTTAATAATCCATCGTGTACACAATAGAAATTACTTTCGACTTTAAGTTAACAGAAACATACAGTTAATTTATACTCTAGGATTTTCGATAAACACTTTCGAATAGAAATGCATTATCACAGAAATACTCATTTGATAAAATCAATCTGCTAATAATGAAACCTTATTAGATTCAATCCTCAATATATAATCGAAGACCGAATTTTAGAGTTTAAAAGTAAAAATATCATGGATATCATACACGTATTCAGTAAAACTAAATAGATTTCTTTCTTACCTAGCTGAATCGACAAAGGACTTTTTTACCGTTAATTAACAGTTTCCAAAGACGAAGTATAAGACAATTACTTTTCTCCTAGTGCAATGTAGCATTTTGATTAGAGTAAACTCCGTTTCACTCAAGCCTATTTTTGAATAAATGCAGCTTTTGATAGCTATCATTCTGAAGCATGCGCCAAAATCAAAACTGGTTTAGAAATTTTGGTTTAAGTTTGGAAACACAATCTTTCTCGACGTAGTTCAAAATGAAAAATGAAAACCTAAAAATACCAAAAGTATTAGATTCAGTGCATGTCTGACCAGTCGTCATGGACAGTGCCTACTATTTAATTATGAATTCAGTTGTGTTTCCGAAATCAGTGTCCCAGGAGAATCATTCCGACCATTGGATCCGACAGGCATCCGATCATGTTTCTATCGGAGTTTCTCTTATCCGACAAAATCCCATAGGATTCCTGGTTGCGATCCGAGATTCGGATCCCTAGTGTTGGATTTTATCGAATCCTACTATCGGAATCCGATTGGATTTCATCGTGTGATGAGACAGGCCTCTACTGTTGGGTTTGAATGCTAATTCGTACTCAAATAAGAAAATAGGTTTCTTCCGTCGGATCCATTACTGTTTCCAAAACCCGGATCCCCATAAGATTTCATCGGATCCGATCGGATTTGGTATGAGATTCATTCACCTGGGGTAATAAAGCGCGCTTTCGGAATTTTACGAACTCACTCATACCTCCATGAAACGCGTGTTATCCAGTTCGCCAATTTCACGGCGTTTATTAGATAGCAAATAAGTTGCGTTTCAATCGTGGTACATGATCTAACACAAGAAAAGACACAGATTGCGTTCACACGCGTTTTAAAGTTAGAATTTAAACGCGTTTGTATGCGTTTTCTTTGGTTAAGGTGAACAAACTTCTTGAGGATTTTAAAGGCATTTAAAAAGACAATTACAAACGCCTTTTTCTTCATTTTTATCATAACTCGGTAAAGAAAAGCATCAGCACGCCGAAACTTGCAACATACACGCATCTAACTGAGTCTGAAATGCGTTTCGGGATTACATGGTATTTAGCAATTTCTTTATCAGCTTGACGAAAATAGCGAATGTATGATTTTAATGGCAATCATAAACAATGCTTTTATTAACGTAGACAAACATCAAACATTTGTGATAAAATTGTAAATTTCATGAACAATCATAATGAGGAGTTTCTCTAACTGAAAACTGCTAACAGACATTCTCTGCTAATTTTCTTAAGTTATTTTTAGCACTAGCATTGGTAAGAGCGGCGTATGTCTGACAATCAAGAAAAGAGGCAGGACACATGTTAGAAAAAAATTAGGAAATTTTAAGCGTTATCATTGTACTATTGTTTAGAATGAAAGCTATACAACAGTTTTTCAGCCAATCATAGTTCGTTGAGCTTACTAGATAAGTTTTCGTCGAATACATACTTAGAGTGTTGCTTTTCTCGTCCATTTACTCTCATTAGGCAACATGTATATGCTATTTTCCCCCAAGGCAAATGGCATTAGAGAGGGGACATACCTCTCTGTTGGAGTCTCATTCGTTTCTAGCCGATTAAATTACGCTTTTCTCAAGAAAACAGAGTTACCGCTCTCTTGATCGTACGACACTTCGTCGTGATCATTTCGTCGCAATTATAACTAGTTGCGATAAATTCATCGTATTTAAACGGAAACATGAACTTAACTGGATTGAGCCGGCTGTTTAGTCTGTACACAATTAATTACATGAATGTATACCATAGCATGTAGTTATTAGAGTAACATAATGAGTAGAATATGCAGTCAGAGTACAAAATCACATTGTTTTATCGATACTATTTGAGGAATTATCTTGTTAAAGTTCAAGTGATCCGCTATTAAAGAAATCTAAAGTATTTCAAGAAAATGATTTATGAAAAAATTTTGATCTAAAAAAAACTACAACTAAACTAAGATGAAACTGGCTCTCGTTCAAAGTTCATCATTCACTCAATATCTCTGGAGCAATTTTTTGTGATTATAAAATATATCTGATAAATACATAAATTAATTTAAAAGCAATTTCGTATTGGTTTCAATTTTTCATGTTGCGACTATAAATAAAAATAATCCTAATAAATTTTGGAACATCATTTTTTTATATCTTTATTATATACAGGTTCTGCCTTTTAATTTAAGAGATTTTTAAATTATAGAAAATTTTCTTTCAGCCAAGCTAACTTCGTTTATAGTGAAAAAGTTAAGTTTAAGTAAATTTCATAAATTCATATCGGCAAAATTCCCACAAGAAGCTTGCATTCCTTGATTTTGACTAAGTTAAAGATAAATACAAGTTAAACATTAATTTTTAAAAGCATACGCTAAAGTTAAAAACTAGAGTATCTTTTTTCAATTTCTTATTCTACCTATGGTGATATGTTTTTTTCAAACACCTATGAATGAAATGCTTTGAATGCTTCGTTCGATCGCAAAAAATCTTTTACTTCGAAGATATTTCTCTTTCAAGAGACTATTGTTTTTCTTTAATTAACTTCCTAGAAACTTGATGTGGAAAAAAATGTAGCACTTTTGTAAATATCAATTTACAATACACGAGCAGACATTGGATAGGTCTATTTTCCTTTTTTTTTAAGTTTACATTATTGCGGTATCAGACTAAACAAAAAATTGTACTCTGGGAAAATTAAATAACAGACCAATCTAAATTACGTAATTCCATTAACTAATTCTTTCGTTTATGTATGATAAATTTATCGTGAAGAATCATCATTGCGACGAAATGTACTAGTACCTGAAAACCGATGCAAAATGGGGAAAACAAATTGCACACGCTTGCACTTTTAAAGACTCTATATCCATCTTTTCAGCACTGAAACATTTTCCTTGAATCACTCCTCGTTCCCCACTTCTAACTTTCCTCTTAGTCATATCCCTGCTCTTCGCACATGTAAAAAACCTTTGTTATAAACAAACGAATGACAGCATTTGCAAGAAAACTTTAGTAAATCAACTTAAATGTTAAAATGAGCGAGCACAAGATTTAGTGCAGCTACAAACTGGCAGAAATAGTATGAAATAGATATCGACGAAGTACTCGTGATAATCACTAATGAGAAAATAGCTGCTTTCTAAAATCAATGAATTTGAAATAAGTGAGACTTAAAGTGATTACAAGAAAAACAATGGACAACACTGTCAAAAATAGGCGCAGAATAATAAACCCTTCAAAAAGGTTTATTGATCTCATAAAACCTATCATATACCCTTTTTAGA
>OENT01002723.1:0-18329 GCA_900239685.1 Rotaria macrura
TGATTGTTATGGGTGGTTGAAAAAATACCTAAAAATAACTATTTTATTATAAACTCTAGGCGAGCCGAGGCGAGGCGGTGACGAGTCGGAGTCTGAGAAGGCGAGGCGAGGCTAGGCAGCAATGAACAACTCGCCAGCATGACGAGGCGGTGACGAGTCGCTTTTTTGATTGACTCGCGGATCTCTGGTACATGCTGCTTCTGTTCTGTTACTCTTGCTCTCTCTTTTCTACGTGGTCCATTTTCACAAGAATCTGAGTCTAAGACTTGAGGATTCTGGTGACAAATGATCACCTCTAGTGGAAACTCACATAGTAATTCGGAGTTACAGCAACCAGTTTATATGCCTGAGGAAAACTCGGGTGTATTTGGAGTGCTAAATGATGTTTCACTAACTTCTAACAATGAAATAACCAAAGAAAAACACATAGTTTATTATACTTCTCCAGAAAACATAAAACCGATTAACTCTAATCAGCCATACGTCCACTTGCAACAATTACTAAATAGTCAAATTGTTAATCAATATTCACCAACCAGATTAGTCGTTCATCATCATCAACCTCAACAGCTACAACAACACTCATCACTAAATAACAACGTGGCTCTTGGCCGTGTGCAACAACCAATGTTACGTTCCAATATGATTCAACAACAATCATTTTTATCCGTGCATCAACCAGCCGTTAATATGATGGAGATGCCTCCATCATCAATGATTAATCCAACAGTAACTTCTACACCAATATCAGTTAGTGCCAGGAGAGGGCGCAACGACACTAGTGGTCTCTCAGAATCGAATATTCAAGTTAGACCTCAATATCCACAGATGACTTAAGTTTTCAACACAAACGATACTTCCATTCAACGCCACCGTGGTATGAATGATCCGATATCGCAACCAACAGATGATATACAACAACCTACATCAGCGTCCTGTCGTTTCGCTACTACGCGCTTTGCATTTTCTCCTTTTTCGGTTATTTTCTCACAAGAAATTCGAGACTGGGCGGTTATTGATGATCTTAACAAACATGCAAAGGAAAATTTAAACTTCGATTTGAGATTGGTAGCGTACAGACATGGACGTGCGGAAAACAACGAGTCTCGGGTATTATTTTCGTAGAGAATAGGAAATCTTTCGTGTTCCTGTACAACCAAGATAACTGGCCAACATCTCTAGCAGGTTCTAACTACACAAAAAAGACACCATCGATTCCAACACAACTCGCTCTAGTTATACCTAGTGTATCTTTTTGAGTGAACTGGGACGAATTTGTGGATGAATTAAAAGATACATATCCTGGCATAATTAATGTTATTCGATTAAAAACTAAAGCACAGCAACCAATACGTGCCGTGAAACTAGAGCTTATGTCAGTCAAAACAAGAAATGATATCCTTGAAGCCAGAGAAATTACAGTTTCGTACTTAAAATACAAAGTCGTTGAATTCTGTGCACAAGCAAGTGTACTAATCTGCTCTAACTATTACGGAATAGGGCACTTCAGGAAAAGTTTTCCTCAAAAAGACGAAGCAAAATGCAAAACCTGTGGAGAAAAATGTCCTAATCTGAAGGATCATCGGTGTTCAGATGTTGCAAAGTGTATACATTGTGGGGGAGCACACGTCTCAAATGATTCAAAGTGCAAAATAGTACAGCAATATCGAGCAACTTTAACTCGTAATATCTGGTCAAACGTAATTCCAACACCCGGTGATAAATCAGGACCAGATCCTACGCACATTAACAACCAGCAAGACAGTAGAGTCAGTGATCCTAATTTTGCCGGTCCATGTAAAAATTTTTCCTAATTATGCCGGTCAATGTAATTTTCGTTCCTAATTATACCGAGACCTTAAAATATTAAAAAAATCATCGAAAAGTTTCCGATCTGAATCGTGACACATATGCTCATCGTGACATAGTAGAAAGAAAAATTTTATGAAAATTCCAATTTTGGTGGGTTTAAGGCGCGATACCTTGGAAAGTGGACCTGGTAAGAAGGAAATAGCGGAATTTTTCAAAATTGTATTGTCTTGAAGATACGTCTTTCGATGATTTTTTAAATATTTTAACGTTTCGGTATAATTAGGAATGAAAATCACATCGACCGGCAAAACTAGGAACACAACAGAATTGAACAAAAATTGACCCTCCTGCTATTGTCACGCTCATTGTAGAATTTCACCTGAATATTTTTCGATAAATTTTACATCAGTCGATAGGGAAATGTTTGCTCTATTCCGGCAAATACGATTGAGATTCATATGTCATCCAAAATGTGAGTTATGGACATTTTTCTGAACATCGTTTTTTTTGGCAAAATTAGGATCACTGACTCTACAACAACAAGTGAATTATCTTATGCCAACGTGGTAAAAATGATGCCACCAAACTCGAACTATCAAGAATTAATATTTAGAAAACTAGATAGTATTTTAATAAAAATGGAAGAAGAATCAAATGCAACACGTCAGTCCCTGATAGAATTTAAATAAGAAATTCGAACCTGTTATGATAAAACGAAAAAACAAGTGGAAGAATTAGAAGGAAAAGTAAGAATAATGCGAAAGAAATTTGAAGATATATTGGTTCGTACTTGCACTATAATTCATAAATTTTGTTCTGCTCTTTTGGACTCAGAAAAGTCCCAAGGAAGTAATTGAAAATCATATTGGCAAGATCAAATAAAAACACTGATTGAAGTACGATCGTCCTTATTGAAATCAACTCAATGACCCAGTTCACCAGTAAAAATTATAAAATTAAACATGAAAATAAATCGAGCTGCTTCTTAGGTCTAGCTGAAAGAACTCTTGAAAGAAAGACTTTAGTCTACAAGCGGAAGTTATTCACGAGTGGCATACTGCTTCTTCTTTAATTGAACTTATTTCAAATTTGAAAAGACATCAAAAATTGCATGAACAGCATTTATCTTCCTTCATACATATACTTTGCTTCAACGTTCGTGGCCATGACTTAAGATGGGGGGAAGATTGTTTATCAGTCCAAAAACATCATGCTGATATTCTAATTTTAGGCGAACTTGGACTTGTTGATTTGTCCTTCGTCGGTGTTTCAGTATTTAATTATGACTTTTTGTTATCAAGCAGGTGAAAACGCGTACATGGGAGTGCTGGTGTTGATATGTAAAGACATTCATATTACAAGAGTCTTCTACTCAGTGCTAAACGTTTGCGTAATCGAAATTTTCTTAAATGAAACAATCAGAGTAATTGCAATTTATGTCCCACCAAGTAAAACTTGGAATGGGACCGACCTTACGACATTAATTACAAAGCGTTGTATGATCATGGGGGATTTCAATATTGACGTTGAACGAGGTGTTGACAAAGCCGATCAACTTCTCGAATGGGTAGACTCCTGCTAACTCAAGCCTGTAATTGCAGACTCTAATAAATCACTTCGTTCAGGTCTTACTATAGATTATGCTCTAACTAACGGTATGGATTTGACGATAAAAACTTATGAAGGTGGTACTAGCAGCAATCATAAACCATTATTGGGTGTATTTTCAGATGATGGCGCGCCGAAACCTTTAGGATCTCGTACAACATGGTCAATCTTTTCGTTAGTTTTATGTTATACGTATGAATACTGGGGAGAAAAGGAATGGAACACTCAATTATCTGAAACTACGTACGAAAATTGCATTTCGTTTCTCGTATCGCTTAGTTACAGATCTCAACAGTATTTTGAAATTAAGCGTACTCGACCGTCCGTTCCACAGGAACTCCTGAAACTTCTTGCTCAAAGCCATTCGTTATCTTACAAAGCTAAGCGGAAGGGCGATATAGAACTTCATAATGAAGCTCGTCAGCTACATAATTTAGCGCGTTTCGAATTAAAGCGCTTCCAACAGGAGCAACTAACAAAACAGTTAAAACAACGATATGTACATAGTGAAGGCTCTACACTTTTTGGAATAAAACGAAAAGACACTTTCGTCATTTATCCTCGTCGCTCAGGGGCTTCGTAACACCGAACGGTGCGGTTATAAAAGTTCCACAAGTCATGGCTAATGCAGCTGCGGATTATTATGAAAACCTATTTCAGACTCCGTTTGTGGTACATCCACACCCATACGTTGACGCTCCGCACATATTATGGGAGAATAAATCAAATTTTATCACGTGTGTTACGTACCCAGAAATAATAAATATACTGTGATTAAGAAAGAAGAAACAATCGTTGAATATCCATGGTCTATCACCTTTTATACTTGACAAAATCCCTAGACATTACTGGCTTCTTCTGGCTCAACTGTATAATTATTCATTTGCTGAAAGTTACAATGTGCAGATATTTAAAGAAGTAAGAATGGTACTGCTTGCTAAGAAAAGTGCTATCTGTGCACCAGATCAAACACGACCCATCTCACTTCTCGATTCGTTTTTGAAAGTTCAGGAAAAACTATTTCTCAACATATTCGTTCAAGTGTTGAAAGACAGAGGTATACTACCAAATAATCAATCGGGTTTTCGTGCTGAATATAGATTTCAAACTCGTGTGTCATTACTTGCAGGACAAATCTCTTCTTACATGGCAAATAACTCTCCGGTTGTGACTGTCTTCGTAGATTTTAAGTCCGCATTTGATCAATTGTGGTTTGAAGGATGTTTGGGTAAACTCATTAGACTTGGAATTCCACATGCCTATGTGTGTTGGATTCATGCCTGGCTAACTGGTCGTAAAGCAACCATCGAAGTACAGAGCAAAAGATTAAGATAGATCGAAATTAATCGTGGTGGTCCAAAAGGTTCGAGTCTTATACTGTCGTTATTCATTATGTATCATGGCGATATGGCCGACAAAATCCCTGGAGCAATGTCGTTCGTTTTCGCAGATGACCTTGCAGCAGTACTAACCGGACTAATTGGAATTCGTTTTACGGATCAATGTATTGATCTTAAGCGTCGATTACAAGCGTTCTTAGATCAACTGGAATTCGACTCGACATTATCTGTTCAACTGATAAACTATGCGAAAACTTGAGTGATGTTCTCGGCAAGAGCGGTGGGATATCCGAATTCAATGCCCCAAGTTCATTGCGGAGATCACAAGATAGAGTGGATCTCTACTTTCAAATATTCAGGATATTGGCTCAAGACGAAGCTAGGCTGCGGAAATATACTAGCAAAGATTCGATTTACTGTCAGTCAGGAAACAGCGCTGGTTAATTTGCTCAAAATTAGTGGTACATCATCCATAAGACTAAGGCGAGCATTTTTCTCCACATTCGTGCGGCCACATTTCACGTGGTTATTTGGAATTTTCCGTTTACTCACCGATTCGCAACGTGCCAATATCAACCATCTATATTTCACACTTTTAAAACGGATTTATTATTGTCAATGCTGGCAGGATCTACTGTTTTCATCACTACATAGAGAAAAATCACAGCATGATCATTGCTATGGTTATTGGGAAAATTATCTATTAGTATTATCCATGTCCCGAGATGGATATCTTATACTGGAACAATCAGAATTTAACAGGCATAGAACTATCTGGCACTAAGGTGCAAAATCGATTCGTTGTATATGTAGATTGAAAAGATTTGTATCACATGTGGATATCTTTGGGCAAGCCATTAAATGGATGGGCACTCATGGAACTGCTGACTCAATTATTGATTGCAAAGAGAATGAGTTCTCTTGCTTTGCTGTATTTCCAGAGAGTTTTGTAGACAATAGATCCGGTTATGGTCATCATGACAAAAAAAGATTGAATGAATCACAGAGAAAGGAGACGATGGTCATGGTAGATAGGAGAAAATTAAAAAAATGGACGAGAAGAAGAGATACGTGAGAACAGATTCAAAAAGAACAACGCTGTTAAATAAAATAAAACAATACGAACAAAACATGCTATGCACATATATTTGCATACTCATTTGAGATACATGGTATCTACTCATACACTGGTTTATTACAATAATCGCGCGTTTAACTCTGACTTCGACTAAGTGAATACATGATATTGATTAACCGTTTGATACATTAGACGGAATGAACCAATACTTTCATTTAACCTGCATATTCTCCATGTTCATCATCTCTAGCACAATAGACAATACAGATAACAATCAAGATAGCCTTACTCATCCCGATAAAGTTCTTCATACAGAACTTGAAACACAACGGCAATCTGATAGCAAAAGCACAGGAAAGGAAGATCAACAACAAACGGACAACAAAAATCAAGGTCTAATAAACACAACAGTTAACCATAACAATAAGATTAAAAACATCGAAAACAAATATAATTTTATCGTCAACAACTACGCCAATTCGAGCCGTGTATAGAAGTAAATTGAGAAAACTAAAGAGATCGAAAATTACGTGTTCGGGGCACCTCGTCCACATGATTCGTGGCGGGAATTCTTGTTCTTATTTATGAGCTGCTGCGCTGTAGGAGGTCTACTGTGGAAATTATGGAGGAATTTCGTGCTGCCCAGACTGGAAAAATGCGTCCGGGAAATGAGCAATGGCAAGCAGACTAGTATTTCATCAATTCCATCAATTAGTGAACGTATATCTACTGACAAGAGTAATGATTAAACAGCAATTCAGGAGCTTAAACTACACTTGGGTATTGTATTGTATACCCAAAATACTAAAAAAAACAAGTGTAGGGTGAGACAAAAATAGGTAAACAAACAGCAAAAAAAAGAAAAGAAAATGAAGTAAAAAAGTGTCCGCTTCGGAGGTTGGTTCGTTCAATCCATCTTTAGTATGCCACTTGGATTTGTCAGTTTCTAACCCTCCAGAGGTCTGGTTTAGATTAACCACATCATGGGATTTCCACTTGGCATGCCAGGAGATGTGTTTTCATTACTTTCCTCCCATTTCGATGTTGTTTTTCTTGCACCAGTCACGGGCGCAAGACCTCACATGTCCTGTAATTCCTTGCGGCTTGAATTTCTTTTTACAATTTGGACATCCATAAAGTTTGTTGTTATCTTTCACCAAAACTTCGACCACTTTTCGTGGTGCTTTCCCTTGATCAGCTTTTTTCTCCCTCGATCTTCTCTCGTCGGCTCTGGACTTGTATTCTTGAACGATTTGTTTGATTCTTGAGTCAACAGGCTTGGTTTCCACTGTAGTGTTGATCTTTGCTCGCCATGAGTCTCTGTCCATCGTCTCTCTTCTCCAGTTCTTCACATTGGACTTTTCCAGATCTTCTATGATCTTGTTTTCCCATCTTTTCCTAACAACAACATTGCCGGGTCGTTTCTCGTTGGGAAGATACGAGAACATGGTTTTCTTCACTAAAGTAGCTGCGTCTTGATCATCTACCATTCTATTCACGTGTCCACACCATCTAAGACGGTTTCTTCTCATGATTTCCTCGACCGCCGGCTGTCCTGTAATCTGGAGAATTGTTTGATTTGGTGCTCTATCACCTAGGTTCAGCCCCACTAATGTTCGGAGACATTTCATATAAAAAGTAGCAAACCGTTTTTCCTGTGCCACCGTTGGACACCACGTTTCGCTGCCATACAAAAGAACTGGCAAAACACATGATCTGAATATTTTGAGTTTTGCTGAAATGGAGACGTTCTTTCGATACCAAACCACATTTCGCAACATGTTGAAAGCAATTGTTGCTTTGGTTAATCTTGCTTTCAATTCCATTTCCATCTTCTGGTCTCTTGAAAATGCACAGCCAAGATAAGTAAATTTGTCGGTGATTTCCACTTTTTGATTTCTGATTACAATGTTAAGGTCAGGATGTTGGATTTCCTTCTGCTTGTTAAGTTTTCCATTCGAGTCAACTGCAAACTCCTCCATAGACATGATCATCGTCTTCTTCACACTCATTGTAAGTCCATATTTTTGTGTGATTTTTTCAAACGTCAGAGTAAATTTTTCCAGGTCTTGCAACGAGTTGAAAATTGGGACTAGGTCGTCAGCATACATCAGTACCAAAAGTTCAAATAATTCGTATGTTTCAGCTTTTCCGTGGAAAAAATCACTGCTGCCGTGGGCCAGTTTAACACCCTCTATTCCAGCTTCTTCTAAAACTTTTCGGACGATGAAGTCAAAGAAAACATTGAACAGAATTGGTGATGGTATTTCACCTTGCATCACGCCACTTTCTATATCGAAACTGTCCGATAGCTGCCCATTGATCCTGACTTTGGCTCTGCTGTTTTTATGGAGCATTTTTAAAAGATTCACGATTTTGTCAGTCAGACCATATGCCTTACAGATCTTCCATAGTAATTCTCTATTTACAGAGTCGTAAGCCTTCTGGATGTCGATGAAACACATGTGTAATGGTTTGTTATGCTGCTTGTATTTTTCCATCACAATTCTTAAAGTATAAATTTGGTCAATTGTTGATCTGTTTGATCGGAAACCTGCTTGTTGCTCCAATAACTGCTTGTCGACGGTCGATTGAATGCGGTTCAGCACCACACGAGAAAATAGTTTGCGTGTTACCACCAGGAGGGATATACCACGGTAATTGTCACAAATTTGCTTGTCGCCTTTTTTGAAGAGGCGAATCAAGATTGCCAGATTCCAGTTTTCGACCATTTCTTCCTTCTTCCAAATATCCACAAACAGCTTGTGGAGCCATTGTAGTACAGGTGTTCCTCCAGCTTTAAGTAGGTCTGCAGTAATTTCGTCGTTTCCAGCAGCCTTTCCACTTTTCATCTGCTTTAGGCCCATGTGAACTTCCGCTTGTGTTGGTGGTTCCTCTTGTCTAAGTTTTTCAGTAGGCGATATGGTTGACGACTGTATGTCATTTATGATCAACGGATCGATCGTTGAATTGACGTTGAGTACTTCGCTGAAAAATTCTCTAAATCTTTCCAGTCGTTCATCAGCATTACACAGCAGTTTTCCTTGTTTGTCCAGTATCGGCATGTGTTCTATTCGTTGTCCGCCACCACGTAATCGCCGAATCATTCCATAAGCAGTAGCTGGGTTATGTTGTTTTATTGCTGCTTCTATTTCCTCGCTGAGAAAGTCCCAGTATTCAATTTGCCGTTGAGCAGTTTTGGTCTTAACTAGTTTTCTCAATTTGACATACTTATCTTTATACTTCTTTTCCGATGACGTTCCACGATGTTGCACCCAGTTGGCATAGGCGTTCCCTTTCTTGTCAGCCAGTTCGATGATTTCATCGGTAAGCGATTCATTGCATTTTTTATTGTTGCTACTATTCGGTTTGAAGTGTTGCTCAGCAGTGTCCTTCATAATATCTACAAACTGTCCATATTTAGAATCAAGATCTGTTGTCACATTTGTTACAGAATTTAGTCTCTGAGCTAAATTATTCTGGAATGACAACAACTTCGCAGCATCTTTCATTTTTGCTTTGTCGATTCGGAACTGTTTGTGCTTTTGGATTCTTTGACGAGTTTTTAAATGAAACTTTACTTTCGTCCTCATCAGAAGGTGATCCGTACAAATTACTCCTGCTGCTTTTCTGTAAAAACGCACATCCTCCACGCTTGATCGAAATTTGTGATTCACCAAAGTGTAATCAATTGTGTACCATTTTTTATTTCCCGGATGCATCCATGATTTCTGATGAACCTCTTTATGTTGGAAAAATGTATTCGTGACAACGAGGCCATTTGTCACACAGAAATCAACCAGTCTTTCGCCGTTGTTAGTTCGAGTGTCAGCTGCGAATGAACCAACTGTTTGAGGTGAATTGTGATGTTCCGCCGGTCCTACACGTGCGTTGAAATCCCCCATAAGCAATACCATGTCACTCTTCATCACTTTATCCAATGTGTGTTGTAGATCATTGTAAAATTTGTCACTGACTTGAGATGCAGCTGTAGTCGATGGATTTACTGGTGCATACACCGCTATGATCGTGATGTTTATCGGCGCACAGTTCATTCTAATTTTCAATATTCTTTCGTTTATAGCTTCCCATTCTGCACCTGATTCTTGCCATACACGGGACGATTCCTTGTCCAGACAGATTGCCACGCCGTGAGCATTTTTGGTTTTGTTGACGCTTGGCAGTCCAGAGTAGATCAAAGTGTGATCGCTGATCGTTTTCACGCCGCTGTCGTAAATTCCCGTTTCAGATAAAGCCGCCACCTTAATGTTGTATTTCTTCAGTTCTTTCACTATCAATTGTTGTTTCGAGTAATGAGAACATGATCTCACGTTCCAACCACCAAAGAACACCGATTGATGTGCGTTCGCGCAGTTATTCTTTGTCTTTTCGTTAGCAAATTAAATTTAATGTCCATTTGACAGTTCGCTAGCCTAAAAAGCAGACAAGTGGCTACCGGCCGCCCAGGGTCGCCGTCCCACAGCTGTTCGAAAACAGCCGCGGGCCCCTGTGGGAGTTCGAAAACTCCCCCGGCAGGCAACACTTGGGTAAACAGCTAATCGAAAATAACATGCGGCACAAGCAATTGACGCAAATGATTAAAGGTGGTATCAAGAATCCAGTTCAAACAGACGTTGCATGAGTCAAGGTGAAGCAAGTATGATCGCTGAGTTGCCGCTTACTTCTTATTCTTATTCTTATGTTATTTTGTATTTTATTGTCTTTATCTATTTTCTTTGTGTAGTACAATTGAGTTTTGTTCTTCCTCACTTGCTTCCATCTCACATAGATAATCGATATTTGCTAACAGTCGTTTTTTTTGGTTTGTCTCTTTTCTTTCTCTTATTTTCTCTTATTTTTTTGTGTTTCTCTCTTCTACCGCAGATATCTGTTTCTCTTATTATAATGCCATCAAGGAATGTCCTCTCTGATTTTCACCATTCTTGTTCAATTATATTTTATTTTATTTCAGTCTATTGTATCTTATCTTTATCCACTTCATTCGCTCTTGCTCTGGCTTGGTATTGTTTTTATTTCCTTCCTGTTTTCTCTTTTTTCTCTTTTATCAGGCACATTCGAGTTCAAGCTCAAATGTCCCTTTAGGACCGTCAGGGTCATAGGGTAAACTCTTGCATAATTAAAAAAATACATTTCGAAACCAGAACTCTACTTACAATTCCGCTACGACTTTGAGAGGGAAGTCTAGGTATAAATAATTCTGCTGTAAGCACGGAATTCTGCCGGAAATACAGAAACCTAGACAGAAGGCTTCTTGACATGATATTGTTGTTGTACAAAATTCTGCTACGAAAACACTATTCTATCAAAGCTTATCTAGAAAAACAAAAATTCTGAACAGAATTCTCATATGAGGTGTATTGGCGTCGTAAGCAGAATTCTTAAATTCTGCATTCTGGAAATTCTGCCTGTTTTCCATCGGAAAGCATAGCCTGCTCTCAGTTTTGAAAAGAATCGGGCTAGCTTTCCTGAAAAGGCGTTCACAACATTGTTCTCCCTCTCTTATATTATTTCTCTAAATTTTAACTGATAGAAAAAATGATATATTGAGTTAGGTTCTAGCCACTATTAGAAATCATAGTTGCATTCGACTTAGTTTTCCTCCAGAGGAAGATTTCTTCATAAAAGAAACCATTAGCGTAAACTTGCTCGAAATTCTGCAATGTTGTGAACATCTTCGATAAAATTAACGAGCTTTCTTTGGCAACTAGTTCCCTGAAAACAGAAACGGTTAAAAAAATGCATCATAAAAGATGGGAGCATACGAAACCTATTGAATATGTTACTAAACATGATGAAATAATATCCGTACAAATGAATTCCTGGTCGATCGTTTGGTTTTAAAACAATACCAACAACTTGTGATGGAGAGAAATCCAAAGTAGTACCATAAATTCCTTCACTTTTAAACGATCCGTTTCCGCTTCCAATAAACAAACCAATACTATTAATACCATAATTGGTTACAGCGATATCTGCATGACCATCTTTATTGAAATCCTGAATGGCGATTGAGGAAGGGTGAGAACCAAATCCCGTCAATAACATCACTTGCTTTCTAAAACTGCCATTTCCATTTCCCAACAAGAGACCTATGTTATCAGAGCCAAAGTTTGCCACTGAAATGTCCAGATAGCTATCATTATTTACATCAAACATAGCAAAACTTCGCAGAAGCGAACCACCTCCTGGACTTAGTACCACTCCATTTTTCAGAGTACCAGGATCAAAAAAACCTAATACACTTATTGTGTTATCACCCAAATTAGCAACGACAATATCTAGTCGAGTGTCGTTATTAAAATCACCGACAACTACAGAGTTTGGAGAAGTGCCAGTTGAAAATGTCGTTTGATTGGCGAAAAAGCCATTACCATAGCCGAGAAGGACACTTATTGTGTTATCCCAATAATTAGCAACGACAATATCTAGTCGAGTGTCGTTATTGAAATCACCAACAGCTACAGAGTTTGTAGAAGTGCCAGTTGAAAATGTCGTTTGATTGGCGAAAAAGCCGTTACCATAGCCGAGAAGGACACTTATTGTGTTATCCCAATAATTAGCAACGACAATATCTAGTCGAGTGTCGTTATTGAAATCACCAACAGCTACAGAGGTTGAACCAGTGCCAGTTGAAAATGTTGTTTGATTGGCAAATGAGCCATCGCCATAACCGAGAAGGACACTTATTGTGTTATCACCATAATTAGCAACGACAATATCTAGTCGAGTGTCGTTATTAAAATCACTAACAGCTACAGAGTATGGCCTACTACCAGTTGAAAATGTCGTTCGATCCGCAAATGACCCATTCCCATAACCGAGAAGGACACTTATTGTGTTATCCCAATAATCAGCAACGACAATATCTAGTCGAGTGTCGTTATTAAAATCACCAACAGCTACAGAGTTTGAACCAGTGCCAGTTGAAAATGTCGTTTGATTAGCAAAAGATCCATTCTCATAACCAAGAAGGACACTTATTGTGTTATCACCATAATTAGCAACGGCAATATCTAGCCGAGTGTCGTTATTAAAATCACCAACAGCTACAGAGTATGGCCCACTACCAGCTGAAAATGTCGTTTGATCCGCAAAAGACCCATTGCCATAACCGAGAAGGACACTTATTGTGTTATCATTCGAATTAGCAACGGCAATATCTAGTTGAGAGTCGTTATTAAAATCACCAACAGCCACAGACTGTGGCCAACTACCAGTTGGAAAGTTCACTGATGAACTTGAAACAACATCTAGGTAACCTAGCATGACGTCTACGGTATTTGTGTCATTGTTGATGATGACGACGTCCAAACGGTTGTCTTTGTTTAAGTCGCCAATTGCAACGGAGATGGAAGAAGAGGATCCGCTTGAATGATTTCTCAGACTTCCAAAACTCCCATTGCCGTATCCGAGTAGTACACAAATATTGCTAGTGTCGTAATTGGTGACGATTAAATCCATTCTGTTGTCGTTGTTGATATCACCTATGGCAATCGCATATGGAAAAGCTGTTCCCATTGAATAGGTCGTCTGTCTTTGAAAGGTTCCATTGCCATGGCTCAAGAATATGCCTACACTGTGGTTTGCGTGATTGGTAACGGCGATATCGATCATAGTGTCATCGTTGAAGTAACTAACAGCAATAGAGCATGGATGAGAATCAAGACCAGTGGCGAGTGTACTTTGATTTGTGAATTTTCTGGCATCGATTTGAATCAGTATACCGACAGTGTTTGTTCCGAAATTGGCGATAGCAAGGTCCATTTGTTTGTCGTTATTGAAGTCTCCACTGACAACGACCATGGGAAAAGAATCATAGCCCATTGAGTGCGTTCTTGGATAAGAGAAGCTCCCATTTCCGTAACCATAGTATATGGTGACACTATGTGTACCATAGTTCGCTGTAACAATATCTGCTTCTGTGTCATTGTCGATATAAGAAACATGAATCCAAATTGGCCGAGACGATGCAGTTGAGATCAGTGTTTGACTGATAAAAGATCCGTCAGGTGCTGCAAGAAATATACCAACGCTGTTTGTTCCAAAGTTTGCGACGGCAATGTCATCTCGGCCGTCGTTGTTGAAATCGCCTGAAGCAACCATACACGGAGCCGAGTCAGTACCTGTCTCATATGTGTCTGAGTTAGAAAAAGTGCCATAGCCATCTCCAAAGTATATTGTTAACTTGTCAGCATCTTTGTTGGTAACAGCAATGTCCAGTATAGTGTCGTTGTTGAAGTTCCCCATGGTGACGGATCGTGGACCATAAAGATAATCGATTGGATTTGCGTTCGTTAATTTGAAGTTTAGTGCGCACTTTGGGACTAATTAGCATAAGAACAATGAAAGGGACCCATATAAATTATTTTTGTTTTACTATTCCCTCAGTACACTAAATCAAAGTCCCATAAATCAGATAGTAATTATTAATAATTATCTTATTCTTGGAACCTTATCTGTATGGATATTTCTTTCTCAACAGAACTGCAACCCTACTAGATTAATCTATTAATCAGATTATTCCTCATCCTTTGTCTCTCATTGACTAGAGGATTTCATCTAGAAGCTCAGTGTCTAAGAATGAGTGAATATCGAATCTAACATGGCACAAGGAAATGCCGCTATCTACTCTGAACTGGAAGGCAAAGCGGTATTCTCCTTCCTGTGTTATAGGTTCTTCGACAACATGTCAGCAGATACAAACATCTTGATGGTGATGATGTCGTGCTCTTTGGAATTTTGTGGAATGTCAGCAGATTTTCTTGCAAGGGGCCTAAAATTGAATCATGAATGTCAAACATGGGTGATTGACGTAACCAATCACAATATAAGAAGCTTTTTCTATGGGTATAAGAGAATACGCAGTGGGTAGTACAAGAGAATTTCAGTAAAAATTTTCATTTGAAAAATCAATCGATTATTTGAGGGCTTTGTGTTGATATGACTGATACTAAGAGATATAAGAGCGGATACATAAACACGTGCACATCCTCTGCATCGCCTGAAAAAAAGATGATCACTTACACCATGCCATATGAGAAAATCACTGTTATCTAAATCTATCGTTTTCTAAATCTATTATCAAATAATTAAGGAACTTTAAGATGAAATCAAGACAAAGAGTTCCCTACAAACCTACCGCTGTAGTTCAGCGATTCGAATAAAAATAAACACCAAAATCAAAAGTATCGGTGACTCAAGAAATACCTCTCCTTAGCCTTGGAACCATTGGATTTGATAAAGTTGATCATCCATGTGCAAGTGACAATGAGATGAATCCTTTTGAGGAGCATTTTCTCTATTCTATTAGCCCTCAAATGAGTACACTAAGAACTGAGGAAGATGTATTATTCGGTTCGGCTGGGTTGTGAGGAACGTAATGAAACTCGTCATTTTCTAGGCTTATTGGATGCAATGTATTCTAAAAGTATCACTCTCACTAGTGGTAATCATCTTGGCTGGTTAGCACACCAGGTTCTCTGAATAATCTATATTTAAAAAATTCTAACCCCTATAATGTTGCTGGTACTTAGTGATCTACCTCTATTATATGTATATGAAATGTCGCTACTTGCAAAGATTTTTACAGAACTTCAGAATACTTGTAAAAAGGAGACAATCTATTTATAAATCTCTGTTGCATTGAATACGAGGCCTGGTTGATAAGATAGACATACCTTGCTTTGGAGCAGTAAAACAAACTACTAGTATACCGATGGCCATAGATATAATTGCAAACATAAGAAATGCAAAGAGAGGACTGGCTATCACATTTTGTGTTGACCAGAGGCAAACCTTCCTAAAATGAAGAACATTTATCGTATTTGTCATCAAAATCAAATTTTATACATTTTTTTTAGAGTGGTGTAATGCTTTTTCCGATCAATGGTATTGTTATGATTGTTTTTTCTATTGCTTGTATTTGAAGTAGAACATTTATTTATGTTTTCATTGATGGGAAAACTTTCTTTTAACGATGAAAAGTTGCTCGGTTGAGCGTTGTCATCCATAGGAGCAATTTCAATCTGCGAAGAGGAAAAAATCAAAGAAGAATACATTCCGTTGATGAATATGTACCAAGGCCAATAGTAGGTCATCCGATTCTATTGGATGTGTATTAATCCGATGAATTCCGATGACGGTATCCGACATTATTCCGATCGTCGTAATCCGATCTGATCTCAGTGGATATCCGTAACTTGCGACTTATTTCGATCATCGTATCCGATAGGATTCAATTATAGAAATTTCTTTGGTTCCCTTCGTATTCAGGATCAAATTCCTCGGATATATTTTCTAAAGCAGCTGTCGAACATGTACTAGCAGTTTGTAAATATCGTATGTAATTGTAATTATTTTCTTGTGCTTCATAAAAATAACTGTCTGAGTCAATGGAGTCTTTACAGAAGTTTGTCTTATGCTAGAGTGAATTTAGCTAAAATTAGATCAATTCAATATCTTCAAGAAGGACAAGTTTCCTTCATTGAAATTATCAATATTTCTTACTCCTGTTTAGCCCTGTGACAGTTCTCAATCAATAGCCGGTTTTTCTGACAAGTTCAGGAACTGTTCACCAGTTCATGTGAGAAGAACTGGAATTGGTCACCAGGTTTTTTCTTTGGCATTTGGAATCATGCATAGTTCAATTTTAAAGAATAGAACTACTTTGGTATCCAGTTCTCAAAAGAAGTATCAGTTCTAAGAACTATGAGCTATCACAGGCCTATTTCTATTTATGTTGAATCAACATTTCTAAGAACGATAAGTTTGATTAATTTAAATCAATTATTATCTATTATTCTTTTTTAAGTCGATTCAATATAATGTATAACGGTTAGTTTGATTTATTTTTATCAATTATTTTTTTTAATTTCGTCTGGTTCGTTGAGAAACCAGCAGTGGATGAGAAATAAATCGCGATTCGATGGTGGTTTTGATCTATATCGCTGATGAGACTGATTATATGTGGAAAATTCGTTTCTACAACGATATTTGGCCTCCTTTTACTGTTAGTTCTTTATTAAGGAACAATGAAAATAGAATTAGAATGTTTAACTCTGGCTTCATTTCTAGAATTATTCCATGTATAAATATGCGAAAATACTGGTTGATAGAATATGCATAAATTTAAAACCCTGTTAAAGATCCCATCTGATCCGGTTGATTTCCTTTATTTTTATTGCATGATGCGATATGATTCCCTCAGGTCCATTTGTCGGAACTGATCAGATCTGACGGGATCCTTTCCCAATTGAAAGTTCGTCAGATTCCTGGCAACTGGACTCAGGGCTTGTTCCGACAGAATCCGATCGGATCGAGCCGAGAACCGATCATTTTCGACATAATATCGTATCGGATCCGACAACATTCATTAGTCAGAACTCTCGAACTAGGTATTATATTTTAAATATCCGAGAACTTCTACAAAAATTTTCTGTCACGATAGGTTTGCCTGATCCGATCAAACTACACTCTAAAAAAAATAGGTTTATTACCGAACTTCATTGGTTCAGTACATTTGATCTAAACGGTTTTAAGTTCGGTAAAGTGAAAATCGTTTCGCAGAAATTATACAAAACTTTTCTAAGTTCAGACGAAAAGGTAGAGTTTCGCAATTTTTCAGCCAAACTTTCTGTTAGCTCCACAAACTGGTCTATGGTTTCGCACTTAAAATGCCAATCCATTTTTAGTTTCTCAGAATTCAACGAAGTTTCGTAGTATATCGACCAAATGAATGATGGTTCCGATTTCTAACCGAAGGTTCCGTCCTTCTTAATCTGAGCAATGAGAGGTTTCGTACAATACTAGAAGGTTTGGAATTGTTTGTACTGAACGTGTCGCCTTCATATTATTAATCTTTTGGTTTCGTACATTTTTCACGAAAAATTTCAGTTTCATAGGGATGATTAATGGTTTCGCACAAACTATACGAAACGATTTGTACTTCTGTGCACTTTCTGGTGGTTTTACAATTTTCTTAAAACAAATTTACATCTTTTGTTAAAGCATTCGTAGTTTCCATGCATTTTGTGCAAATCTATAACCGGTTTCTATTTGTGTACATAGTTTTATATGCTTTTTGATCAATAAAAAATGCTTCGACGTTACCTTTAGTAAATGACTCAATAAAGAATATTCAATTTTAGAGCAGATTGAAAAACCAGCAAAACTAATTTCCAAAAAAAGCCAGCGATTCAGTCAAGATACTGAATAAATATTTTCTCGTCCAGAAATCGACAGTACAAATCTCATATCCCTTGTCTATTCTCATGTAAAACAAATAAAAAGAATCCCACTTTTCATAGCCAATTCACTGGGCATTCAAAAATTCATGCTAAACTGTAAATTTCATTTTTCTTTCTGGCTGTAGAAGGGCGAACTTAAATAAGCTAAAAGATTTTACAAAATTTTATAATTCATTCGTCAGGTTTTGAATGTTCAGAAAAGGCTTCATGGTAAAGAAAGTAGCA
>OENT01002724.1:4746-18328 GCA_900239685.1 Rotaria macrura
GCCATTGAAACAGCTATGAAATACGTTTTGTTCAAATCACTCGAGCGGAAATCGGCTTCGTTCTAGCCAACTCTTTCAAACGATGCATTTTTCAACTGAACATTTTTCAATCGAATAGCACACAGATTAAGACGCCGAGACAATTGAATATCACTATCAAATCGAGCATTGGATAAATCCGCTCCACCCAAATCAATATATTTTATACTAATACTCTTGTCATACAAAAGCTGATTATCATGAAAAAATTTAATCAAATACCATTTTCGTTTCGAATCAATTTGTTCCAATGTTAACAAGGCTTTCGCTCGAATATATAGGATTTCTGGCATTGTCAGATTCATATTACCTTTGAGAATTATCGATGAAATGTCTCTCATAAATGTATCATAGACGCTCTCAATTCGTATTTTCTCGGTATTGGCATCATCATGTTCTCGTTCTCGTTTTTCGGCTTCGTATTGCAATTGTGATTGACGTTCGAATTTAGCTAGATCAGCATCTCGTTGCATTCGAGTACTTCTTGATTCTTGAACTGTCGTTACAACAGTAAATGCGCCAATCATTAGTGGAATAAGTATAGCCGATGCTAATTTGACTGTTTTGATTGTTGATAAGTATTTTGTCGTGAGAGGTTTCCATTGTCCTTTGTTTTTATTTCCAATCGATCTTGATCGTAGTTGATGACCGTTGGATTTCAATAAGGCTGGCATTACTCAAATAATTTGCTCTATAGTCTCTTGTGCCGACAATAGTTGACACTAATTTGAAAGATATGATATTATTTTTTTTCATAAATAACAGTAATGTCATGCCTTGCATCTGTTTTCTCATAAAGAATAACGGAAGTCATCATTAATTATTTGTCTAACAATAGCAGTGAAGAGAATAAAAGGATTGAAAAAATAGCCGTGTTATTCCTACCATCAATAATCTCTGGAATGTTACTAACCAGAACGCTTCTTTATAACAAACGTATGACTTTCTTGTTCTATCATTTGTCACGTATTATGACAGTCTATTAAAACAACATCAGTAGACTTCTAGCCAATGAGATTGATGATAATTGCTCAAACGTATGCCACGTTAACTTTAAAAGTTTTTTTTGAGTACGATTGTGAGTGTGCCTGCCACTTTCTACAGACATCCACACCAACGCCCAGTTTCATATCTGTTTTCGATAAACCATAAATATATGACGAGAGAATACTAGTATTAATCTATTATTTTTAATATTATATGAAATTAAACTCGGAAGATCTAATTGCTCTTGAAGATTTAAGCAATAGTGGAGTAAGAGATTGAAGCATTCAGTCTTTATTACCGGATAGTCTTAATGAAAATAATCAATAATAGTATTTGTTCGACAGATTTTAATACTGAAATCTGTTTAATCAATAAGTTACAAAGAATAGATTTTGTCTATTGTCTCTCAAGTCTCAATAAGTAGAAAGGGAAACTAAAATTCGTACAATGTCCAATTTTCACTGAAAGTTTGACACCATGTCGATTTTCTATACTTGTTGGAATATCTAAAGAATTTCATCAATAACGTCTTTTGGTCATTATTTTATTCCCCGAACTCCATTAAAATTCAGATAATATGTAGAATAGTTAGAACCAAACGAAATGAGTTGAAGTGTAATTCATATAATCATGATTTCACATATCTTGTGCTTATGTCTATAAAGGTATGGGTGATGATGTGAGGTGTATATTCGTGTGTGGATAAAGGTAGGAATCACGCTCACAGCTACACTCCTAAAGAACAAAGAGCTAACGTTCTTAGCTGTAGTACGAAAGACCATTGTTCGCCGATGTGCTACAAAGTACTACGTTTCGTGCTACGGTGTAAATGACAACGATGTAAAGATGTAGAAGAATTTTTGTTTAGTTCAGAGTCTTTTGATATCATCGACAAAAGTGAACATGCCAGGTCAAAAAAAGCTTCAAACAGTTTCTTATTGGAATTAGCAAGTTTAAATGTAGAACGGCTACCTGCAATCCTTTTTTATTATTATTACTTTTGTATTGAATCATACTTTTATATTTCCGCCATTGTATTTATATCCATTTCAGTGTGAATGCGTACCCTGCCAGTCTATGGTTAAATGAGTCGATCCTTGATGACAGTTACTTGTTTACATGAGAAAATGAGCGAAAGATTTTTGGGAACAACAAGAAAAAGAAGAAGAATTATTCTTTAGGTTTAGACATGACATATTTTTAATAACAATCACAGGATTAGCTTTTGAGACAGCCCAGGTCAAACAATCAGATAGTAAAATCTTGTAAAATCAGACACAAATCGAACAGAAAATCATCGTATCAGATATCTCACATCGATTCATATTGTAAGATTCTTGACAGACCTTGTTCTCCTATCAGATCTTACTGTAAGTTTATTGAAAATCCTATGTGGTAGTAAGATCCTACAAGAATGTTAAAGTACGAATTGATGCAAGATGTCTGAGTGTTCGATTTCTTTTACGATCGTATCTGGTGTTCAAGATCTTACGTCTAAGTTTTCGATCTGGAAGGTCACCATGTAGATTATTTAGAAGTGCGAATACAAGTGGAAGTTCTAAATTTTAGAACGAAAGTCTACAGAAAGTTGTTTGCTAAATCCTACATTCTATTCTTTAACTCAGCGCACCCTCCCCATATTATGAAGAATATACCCTTCTCAGCATTTTTACATGCACTTAAAATTTGGTCCCATAGAGATAATTTACAAGAAGAAATAGAAAAAAACTTAGCATAACGCTTTTTTAAAATAACTATTCCTCAAATTTCATAGGTAAATATTTTCGAAGATTCTTAGAGATCAGCAAGACAGAAGGGTCCATAATAACTCTTGAGTGAGCAAGGTAAGTTTAGAGATAAAGCCTTAGAAGTACAATGGAATCAAGTTAACAAACTAGAGGTTATCTTTACTAGAGATATTATGATCGATGTCACCTGTAAACCCCAGTTAGCGCATTTGGGGTCAAAAGTTCGCCAAATTTAGCAAGAATTTTTTGACAAAACACTACTTAGTGATATTCCAGTTACTTTTGCCCATAAGGTTAACAGATAATGTCAAGAAAATTCTAATCCATACCAAACCACCCAAGGCAGCGATTAAGAACCTAGTATCAGAATTAGAGCTAGCTGTTAGTTCTTTTTTCTCGTTTTTCAATAGCATGAATCTTACTTATTAAAAACTCTAAAAAACCAAGCTCACTTTTCTTATGAAAAACATTTAAAAAAAGGTGTTTTTTTTGTATTTTTTCTTAACGCATTCCGAATTCAGCTCATATGAATTTTCATTTGAAAAACATTTAAAAGAGATCTAACACCATTCAAAAATATTAAAAATAGAAAAACACGTCAAATAAATTTCTAAGATATACCAAAAAACAAAACTCAGTTTTTCATATATTAAGGTTGTTCCGGAAGTTCTGAAAATGATTTTGAAATTCATCGTTCTCGTGTTTAACAAAAATCAGCTCTTGAAAACTTTCACCGATTATAGTATATATATATGCAGGAGTTAGTAACTACGTTGTTTGAGATTTATAGCTTTAACTATGAGCGAGAAACTATAACAACACTGTTCTGTTCGATTTTCGAAATTTTCCTCATTATCATTATTATTGTTTTAAATACTGTACAATTTTTAAAGGTAAAAGTAACCCAAAAACTTTTCATTGCTTCTGTATTTGATTACCATCTTGGTCGATAAGTAGTATTATTCGTGCCGGTATTTTACCTATCATTCATTGACATACAGAAATACTAAATTTCTTTTTTATGGCGTTTTTCAAATATTTGATGTCGTATGGTATTGACGTCCTCATAATTTCTCTTTCAATATATATATCTCATCGAAATTACAAATACAAAAATACGTCGGTGAGAGAGGTGTAGTTACAGTTCCTCCACCATAGTAAAAGCTAGAAACCTCAAATTTTGTAGTTATATACTACTGCATATGTACAACAACCTGTGAAAATTTCGAAGAGTTGACTTTTCTTAAACGCGAGAACTGCGTATTTCAAAATTGTTTCAGAACTTCCGGAACACCTTTTATATTTATTTAGTTATTTGCTTTTTTAATTTTTGCTTTACTGCATAGCTAATTTGATTGTTTATATATGTAAATCATTCCCACATCCTACTTTCCAAATGACGAAAATGCATTAGGAATAGATCCTTGGCATGGGAAAATAAAAATTCGCGAAGAACTCAAATAATTAAACAAATGTGGCAGAAGAAAGTATTCATATAACAGACTATGGTATTAGTTTAGTTTTATCAGTTATGTATACTTTTTAACATACACATGTAAACTATTAAATAATGTTAAAAGTACTCGAACAGACAGTGAGTGAATGATTAGATAGATGATGTACGATGTCGATCAAGAATCATAGTTCTTCTACAATTCACTTTCTACACTGTTTTCGAACTTGATGGTAATCAACTTTCAATGCTATTCTTTGAATTTCGTATTAAAATGATCTTAGATGAGTTTAAGATGCTGTCAATATCACAATCACAACTAGAATGATATTATATTCATGAATCCCGACATTAAGAAATTTGAACAGAATTGTATTTGATATTTTACAAAATACCTGAGTTCGAAATATGACAAATGAAGGGAAAAGATCACAGTGAAAGTGTAAAGAATCATAGTCATACGGCATTGCTGCAAAGGCAATTCCCAGTGAAGTGAACCCAAGCAAACAGGATGAAATAAAAATGAGCTATAAATTTATATACATCATATTTAGTGGATGCAGTGAAGAGCCACACCTACATTCTAAGTAAAACCTGTTTATATCTCAGAAAAGTAAGATCATTGATTTTTGTATCGATACTTTTTCTATTACAACCCATTAAAATAATTTTAGTACTCAACCCTTCATAATGAGACGAAGTCCTTATTGAGAATTGTAAATGCTGATAATTGCAAATTCACTTTTAGAGTCATAGAAAAGATGATCAGGTCATTAAATATGCAAGAATTGTTTCAGCTTACTGAAAAAGTTGACGAAGCCGTCGAACTGATAAGGAGGAGAGCGATTATACTTCTCCTTAGAGGAACCGGAGCAGGTGAATCAACCATAACTCATTTTCTTGGATACTCTAAGTTTGGGAAAAGAAAAGTAACAATATTGTACCATATTGATCCTGTCGAAATAAGAAATCCTGATCTGAAATCTGATAAGTCACACCTGCTACAGTGAATATCAGAGATATTGGTACTTATACCAACGATAATTTTTATGAATTTTGAGCATCTATCATAGGTCGAAAAATATCTTATGAAAAAGAATGTTATGGCTTTCTTCATTACAGAACTTTGTTTCCTTTATACACACTGAGACATATATGTTTATACACTTCATAAAGAAACTCTACATTGACCTTTCATTCATTGCATGTTTAAAGTAAAACAGGCAACTTCGATGGTATAGAATCCCCGCGACGGTAGTTTTCTTAATTTAATTCGAATTTAGTAAGATGAATGCAGTTATGTTTCCGAAATAGAAAAAGTATTTGTTTTAGCTTATTTTTTCTATAAGATACTGGCGAATGTTAAATTATGGGACTGTACACTCATCAGTAAAAAAACACAACCAATTAGATTAATCTGTGTTCTTGTTTTTCCAATTGTTGTCGAACATTTTCAGAAATAGTATTGCTTTGGAAGATGTGTCATTTTTGTAATATCTATGTGCATATGTGACCGAAATTAGGTTTTAGAACGCGGAGTGAAAATTTTAAGTTCCTTTGTTTTCTCATACAGCGTCCACAAGAAATTGTCCTCCTTCATTGTTAATTTGGTTAGTATCTACTCACATGAGGAAATTCAAATATTAGTCAGATCGGAAGTCTTTTTGTCTCACTGTAAAATTTCGTAATGTATCGACAAGGCATTGAGTCCTTTGATCTTCGATTATATTTGCATTCAAACCTAAAGAGCGAAGTGTGTAGACATAATTATTACGATCACATGAGATATGAAACAGAAAAGAAATATTGAATACATATTACTCTACGCTTTTATATGACTCCACCAAGATGTTCTATCCCATCATTTCTGATGCGATTGTTTCAGAGACCGATTATGGTCAGTTTCTATTTAAAGAGAAGAGATGAATATGGAAGACACACAGGAAAAAATCTTAAGGAATAACCTTTTGCACAGCACGATCAATGTTCGTCTTGTATTCGGAACGAACTTGATTTTCACTGAAACAATAGAACACGTATGTTTTTATTCACAAAAGAATGAATTGTTCTCTTTATGCATTTTACGTGTGCATTTCTATTGATCATAGTAAGTTCATGGAAAGGCAAATTTCGTCTGTTTCATCGATCAGTGATTTAAATTGTTTAGATGACGTCAAGGTCCACATTATAACTTATGCCACGTCAAAGGAGAACTTTTCCGCAAAATTTTTTNCTTTACATATTAGTAACGATGCCTGTGTAAATTTTCAAGGAGAGTAATTCAGAATAGCCCAAGTTTAATATTCAAACTGTTAAAGATTTTTTAATTAATAAATGGGTTATGTTCGAACTTTGAACAAAAAAATCGGAACTTAAATAATTTAATTGCAAAAAAAAGTAATGAAAGAATCTTCATCGCACTGCTAATCATTAAAAACAGCATATGATTCTATGATTTAAAAATGAAATATCATTCAAGTGACCACAGATTATTTTTCTTTTTTAAAATCCTTATGACAGTACCTATGTTAATCCCATAGGTTGTGAAACAGCGTGATTGTCCTCCATTTATTGTTCAAACTACTGAATACAAATATTTCATATACACATTTCCAAAGAAAAACTATTACATGAAATGATAGTGAATATTATAAACAATTGACTGAAATACATGAATTGAGTCTGTTAGATATTCTCCATTGTGCTCGTCTTTTCATCTCCCCGATTTCAGCCAAACAATTTTGTCTACCTTAGAAAACAATATCATATAGCTGATTTAAAAGGATCTTCAACAACTCTTCATTGAATTCACTTACAAGCAAATAAAGGTGTTCAATTAACTCGACCTATTTGGAATGTTCATGATCAATCAGTAAGATTATTTCAAGGAAACCACAATAATGTTTATTCATAAATAAAAATTGTATCGCATCTCTTACCTCTTTAGCTTTAGTTGTACTTTATGAATAATAAAACAATTCTTTTTCCATCTAATCGAGCTTCATCATGCCTTAGTGAACTATTTCAACTAAATCTCCCCAATGATGCATCGGCTATGAACAGTTATCTTGATCCCGTTCAAATTATTGATTATCCGTTTAATATTGATAATTTGTTGGTAAATCGATAAGGAACAGGTCTTGCATTTAGTTGTCAAGTTCATGCGAATTTATCTATACAACAAACAGCATATCGTTAAACAACTGAAAAAAACTAGTGATATAGTTGGATGCATAAGTGGGATGAATTATTTGTTTGTTATTGAGATGAATATATGCTTGGTCCACGTCATCGTCCATTAGTTGCTTCAGTAAAACGAAACAAAATTGAAATATTTTATTTTACATCAACAAGAACTTTTGGAAATAGTATTCAAGACAACATGATGAGAGAAGTGCAGTTGCTTGGTCAAAGAATTTAGATATATTTATACTGTTGATATAACTGCATTGAACTTCACAAGTGAATGTATCACATGTGAAAAATTTGCAGGAGATACAGATCCAAAATATTCACCAACAGATGATCGTCAAGTTCTAGCCTATCGATCACAATCAGTTCCTGTTTATCCGTTAGATCAGTTCAAAATCAAATGGTACAAAGATAAATGTGACTTTTTGAACAATTTATTTTAAATCTTTTTAGGTTTCCATCTGAAAAGAACCCTTCTTGATAGTTGAGATCGTTGTATTGAAGCTATAACATGGTCACTTGATGACCAATTATTGTTTCTTGAACTAAATGAAAAAGTACGTCGTGTCAATTATAAATTCTCTAATATCTTATCTCTTTCATCAACTCCCGTCCGTCTGATTAGCAGTGGTTCATTACATATGATGAAATATTTATATTTACACAGGGAAGAGATAAAAGTACAAATGAGCACAGCAGTTGAAACATTTAATTTTACAAATGCACATGGTGAAATAGTATGGCTATGGCATATACAAACAGTTAATGGTAAGGTTGATAGAGCTGCACTTAGCTTTCTCATTCATGATGAACCGCAGCATAGTTGATACGATGCATGGTATTATATTTTTAATTTTCAATTATTTTCATCACAAAGTTGCGTTGTTGTTACTATTAATTTTCATGGATCTAATTCATATGGACAAAACTTTATTGATAGTATTGCGGATCAATATGGTAAATTACCTTATGAAGATCTAGAAGTTTATGGGGTTACATTGATGAAAATCGAGCTGTAACATTAGTTGGTAGTTGTGTTGGTTATATATTCAATTGGATTGCTGACCATCCAGAAGTGAGTCGACGTTATTAAAACACTCATTTCTGATGATGCTTTATTTCACCTAAAGGAAATGGCTTACTCAATAGAAGCCGTGGGGCTTATAGAACATGTGCTCGGAGTTTTTATTCCTTATGAAAATCTGGATGCGTTTGAAAAATTTAATCCGGTCAACTGTGTTGCGAATTGGACTCAACCAATGTTAGTTATACAGTGCAGTCAGGATTATCATATACCTGATAATCAAGGAATCAGTACATTTTCAGCCTTACAACGACGTTGTATTCCTAGTCGAGTGCTTTATTTTCCTATAGAAAACCGTGGGATATAGATTTCACTCAATTCACTTATTTGACATCAAGAATTATTTGATTGTATGAACAAATGGATCGCATAGGAAAAACAGCTTTCCTTATTATTCTTTCGTTCATTGAAATCTTCACTCTTTTTTTTAGCTCTATCTACTCATGAATAAGCTTTTATCTTGTATATGGAATATCGATAGAAGCAGAAATAGAATGTGGATGTGGGTTGTGTATGAAGAGAAGAACCATATCCTCAAAATGAAAAATAGTGTCAAACGAAAACAAAAACAAAATTCTAATGAATTTCATATCTCACTATTATTAATTAAGTACAAACAATNATGTCGGTGTAAAAGAAGGATAATCCAAGCGCACATCCTCTTGATTTTGTTCTCTTATATTGACTTTCCAAGTAATAGCATTCTAACGTCTGTTAGCTGAATTCTATTTCCTATTCTTGATTATTGTCTTTTCTTAATTAGAATAAGAATAACTTTTTCAGATATGATTTCTTAAACATACACAAAGGTAAGAATTCAATGATTTTTCTCGATGCAAATATTACTAGTAAAATTTCTATAATGAAGTTTTTGGAAAACTTCTGCAAAAAGAATCGTATCAATTTAACTCTTCCTGTAAAACATCTTCCACTAAGATGAATAACGTATGTTTCTATCATGTTGACCAACAATATGTACATGCTTGTATATTCGAGACTTTTCATGGTAAAGAGTTTATCGATAGAATGCTACAACCTCTACGAATACCATTATTGGTATAAAAATAACAGTATTTTTGTGCATCCATCTGTTTAATAATCAATTCGAATTTTATTCATTTTTTTGGTTGTATTGTACTTTAAGTTTAAATTTTAATTATCTCTTATCCATAATAGGTTAATAATTCCGAATCACCAATAATCGATTTAAATTTTATTCATAAAAGTTGGGACTAGCAACTCTGATAATCGGTTGAATTACAACGAAATTTTACTCTACTCTTGATGAAGTAAGAATCTCTTTCAATTTGATATTTTGCAATTTAATAGTAGAAATTCAAAAAAAAGTATGATATCTGACCATGAAAAGAGAAACTATTGATCACTATGCATCATTATTGAATTGAATCGATGCTTTTCATTTAGTATTTATCAGGAAGGCAAAGTTCAATCTTCTCTACTTTTGGAAAATTATACTTTCAATTAAATTTCGTGTGTTGAGTATTTATCGAACTGTGAAATTATTATTGACTAGTAGAATTATATACATGAGCGTATAGCAAACGACGACTAATCACGATTGAAACGTTCGTAGAACAAGGTTCGTTGTTATTATAGTACTCTCTTTCGATGAAGATCTCGAATGGAATACAGTCATTTGCAATTAACCATGCTTTAATTGTTCATTACTCTGCTACGATCTGACGATATATAGAAATCTTTTCCTATTAGAGTTGCCAAATTACCTCGTGTCACTTCTCACTCAGTTCAGCCAATAAAAAAACGAACGTTTAGACCTGAGAATTACTGCCGAAAACGAATCTTCAGTTCCTTAACGATTTGTTTTTTGATCCCAGTGTTGACATGATTATTGTATCTTTATTTTCACGGTATTGATCGGAACATCTTTAATGTACAAGTTTGTTGCAGCTACTCTTTATATTTAGCAAAGAAACTTAGTTTAAAGCAGTGCCGAAAATATTCGTTGTTAGTTTTTCGACAATTGGCTAACAGTGAACAGCCAGCGATTCGCACTTCTTTCCAACGAATTTTTATTTTTTTAACAAAAATCAAGTGATTTTCAATGATAATAAAAAGGTATCCTCTTTTGAATTTACTATCAACAAAATGATTATTGCTATGCATCAAAAATATTTCATTATTTTATTGTGGCATGATTAAGAGGATATCCATTTCGATGTCTGCAAGATTATGGTGTGGCATGATGTGTAACACGCGTGTGGCAACAATGCAACTATCATTGATGTTTCGATTTACCTGATGTAACGATCAATCGACAACCTATTCAATTCAGTGTAATAGATAAAATTCCTACGATTTGCTCTGTGATTGGCAGAACTCTTGGAGGTCTCATGGCAGAATATCGGTACGCATATTCAAAGAGATGTGACTTCGAGGGTGTGGGCGGGGACGGATGTGAATAAGGATTGAAAAGCGAAAGACCCACACCACACCACCACCGTTGTTCCCATAAAGTTTATTAGAATGTTATTCTCTATATGACGCTCGACTATCGGCAGCTCAATTGTTGATGTACCAATCAGACGTGGGTACTGTATCTATTTGTAATAAATGTGAGCGACATCACCCTCTGATTTACAGTCATGGCTTCAATTCACGAGTGGGAATCTTTGAGTAGCAGCTAAAAGCTTTACTATCATATAGATGTTCGTCATAGAAAGGAGAAAAAGAACCCCGTGGCTGCTATCTGTCGTGCAGTAAATAAGAGCTGACGTTTTAACGAATGTCTGCAGTTCGAGATTTTTCGATCAAACAAAACTATTTCGGATCGGCAGAGATATTTTAGCAATTTATCAAAGTCCGAAACCTGTTGAATAGTTCCAAAAAATGAATTTACATCTCCCCAGGTCGAACAAGCACGGTCGTAAACGACCGTATACGATCGTGTGCGGAGCGTATACGGCCGTTTACAGCCGTATACGATGTCCGTAATCGTCGACCTGGGTCTGTTTAATAGAAAAAATTAATGTCAGTGATCAATACCACACAGATCAGAATAAGATGAATTAGGATACATATTGAGGTGTACTAAAAATAAGTTTTCTCACTACGCATGCTCGTGAAACGTAAATAAAAGAGAATCCAAAAGTATTGAGATAATTTTTCCATAAGACTTTGAACACAGATCACAACTTTTCCTTTATCTAAAAAAATGATAATGAAATGTAATAAGGAAAAGCAGACTTTACTCTGACGACACAAAGTACTTGGATACTTTTTGTCACTTCAACTTGCAGTGATAACATCAACTGTAATGTTAGCTATTGTAGTATATCGTTGAGCTTTGTTTTTCAATTAAAGCTTAATGTTTTGGCTTGAAAGTATCAATCAATTGAAGCATTTGAATAATAGTCAATGGTGCAAGACATGGTTTTATGATAAAAGATTAATCAGAGTCTATTTTCGTCCATAGGCGATTTTCATATATACAGTTTATATACTTGTAAAATCATCATAGATAAATGTAGAATTTATCAACATTTACTCAGAAAGAAAGGATAATCAAGCGCGAAGATATTCGAGAATTGTTTAAAATAATAGTAGAAGGTAAGACTATACAAATATTGTCACATATCGTAAACTTCGTGAAAAAATGAAGACAGTTAGTTCACAGTGTTCCAATGCGATTCTTTACTATTTTGACTCACATATGAAACAAGATGAAATGAATTAACAATGACGTTAATCACTTGGGTCTATTTGGAAAACATATGAATTCTCGAGAGATATTTTCTTTAACGTCTGTAAACCAGTTTTTCCAAAATAAAACTGTTTTTCGCGCGTATCAGTTTCAGCATTCACAAATTCAGAATAGTACTTAGACATGTATAGTTGATCGAATTGATGGGAGATCTGGCTTTCTAATTACATGCTTCAACATAATCTACATAAACGCCTGAGTTTTCTAGCAACAGAAATGTAGTTCTTTTTAGTGAGGACAGTAATTTCTTATTGACACCAAACTTTCACACGTCTCTTAATCATCATCAATATGTTTTGATCGATGAATGTAGACTGATCGGGAAATGTTTCATCAACAGCAGTCTCCATGCTATATCCTTTCTATTCAACTGATAACCTTGCTGTTTTTTTTAGACATTGAAAGAGTTAATGATGCATACAAAAAGTAATGTTATTTAGTCTTTGCATAGACTATGGTCTGCAGTCGGTAAAATGTAGTATTAAACCGTTAAGAAACTCTAACAAGTATGACTCACGAAAACAAGTACAAGAAATAAAATGTTACTAGTAATATGAGCTGAAACTGGTGTATCCAAAGTTGTACATTTAAATATTGCCCTATGAGAAATCGACATCCGTTTCATACGATATTTCTTGAAATAACATATAAAAAAGATATGAGCATCTACGATTTACTCAAATTAGATCTACACGCAAACAACGCAAAGTGTACTTTTGCGTTCTGTTCGGCGCTTCCCCGAGGAACAGCTTCAGCACAACAATAACGTCGACCATTTTTAGCTATAGTAGCAGAGGCAGAACGTGCAAAAAACGGGAGAAAAAAAGAAAGTCATTGTAATGACTCTGCCCGACAATTCGTTCGAAAAACCAATGAGGTTTACTATGTTGTAGATGTTATGCAATAGTATTAATGAGTGGCTGCTTTAACACTAATATATAGATTGCAATTGTTGAACACACCTCATTTTTATACCAGACTACATACATTACGTGGAGATGTGAATCGCTTGATATAATAGAAAGATAATGATAATCATATTAACAAGATTTCTCATAGCTATTATTGCTTTACATCGTGATGAGACGAAAAAAACAATGAATTTATAAGCTTAAACTTCCGAACGATATGTGATGCGTTTCCAACAAAATAATCTGCATTTAGTATAACAAAACCGCATTTATTCATACAATAAGTTGTGAGCATGTCCGGCTAACGGTCAACCAAGGTGATTAAAGTAGAAGCTGAACCTTTTTAAAAATAGGATATACCATTTGGTAGAGCTCATTTTCCTGTTTCAGAATATATAGGTTGAATTGTGTTATGTTCTCAAAAGA
>OENT01002725.1:0-18317 GCA_900239685.1 Rotaria macrura
TTTTTTCTATCGAAATAATGATTAAACTAGGATTATAAGAGTGTCATTAAAATAGATTTCTAATCCCCAAAAAATCGATTATAATCAGATTTTTTCAGATTCTTTTTTACATGGGTAATATTATTATGTATAGTGAAAGGTGGCACAAATAATAATTAGGCGTGAAAATCTTTGTCTTCATCTAGATTACGACAGAATTCATAATACTGTTTGATGATAATTCAAATTTAATCAGAAAAAATATTTTCTCTTAAGTCTAAAATTAGTATCTATTATTTACGTATTAAACATCAAATGTCATCAAACTATTTGCTAGGTCCCTTTTGCAATATTTAAAAGAAAAAGATTAGAGAATCTAATCCTCACGAGAACTTCGAAAGAATGGTCGAAGTTCAACACTGTCGGATTCGCAATTGGAGTTTATTCGAAATTGTAGAAGTTCTAATACAGCATGGTGGAAATTATTCCAAACTGTAGTTGAATGTTAAGCATTTTTAGATAGTATAATTGAACATGATCGTACGCGATTTTTATGTAATATAAATTTTCAACTAGAAACAAGCGCTTTGCTATCAACATGGGCACCTTCAATAGAGAAGAAAAATAGATTATTCAATCATTACACAAATCTTGTTTATTAAAACAAAACTGATAAGCTTCGAGTATTGCATAATGGAGTTTAGTAACTGTACCGATCTTCAATCCTCATTCGTTAGAGTAGCTGCCTAGTAAGTATTCCTTATGATGACATACATTGAAAAAATACACCTTGAACTTCTATTAGCTATAAATGCAATTTAATCACTATTTAACTACCACATATTTATAGCGAAAAATTTGAGCAAGCTCAAATAATGTTAAAGTTTATATTGTTGAATGAGAAATGATAAGTTTCTTTCTAAATTGATAGTTCTATGTTATTATAAAATAAATGATTCTGTTACTTTATGGGACCTTGTAAAAATTTTTAAAATTTTCCATTAAACACAGCGAAATAGCACGATACTTTTCATGATCATTAGAGAATGAAATGGTCTGAAATCATTTTACATATGAATTTCGTTTAGCTATATGTCAAAGTAATATTTAAGTTTGGTTTGGGTAGCAAAAAAAAATATCCGTTGCACCTAGAGATCAGCTGTGTCAGTGATAGCATCGAGAAAATCGTCACTTTTGCAACCGACAGTGACAATGAGTGATACAGAGGTCATCGATGTTCCAGTGATGTCGCTATTAGTTTTTTCAATATTTCAGCGATTATTGACATTGAAACCATCGATTTGCACTGAGCGTCATTGTCGATGTCATTCGGTATGCAGTAAACTGACATTGTCCATCCCTAGACTGAAGCTCGGCTAATTAAAACTATTCTGCCACTTCTACGTACAGAGTTTCAGTCATTTGACAAATAAGTGAACTTCACACGTCTACTCTCAAATCAGTGTTTAATATGAACTACTATTCTAACTTGTTGATTTTATTTTGAGAGCAGCAAGAATTTTTATCGCTCTATTCACACACGGTTTGCGAACATTTTCTCAGCTACAAGATTCATTTTATATGATCTTTTTATTTATTATTCTGACAGGCGAATCAGAAATGTTCAACTGTACCATCCATGTTAAGCAGTGGAAACATACAAATGACATTATCATTCTTATTTCAAACTTTCGATATTGACTCTCTTGTCTCATTTCTACTTGAACTGCCATCAAAAATTAGACGACTTCTTTAGATTCTTGTAAACAATTAGTAGACTTATCAATATACGATTCTCTCGTACAATCCCATGGCAAAAAAAACGTTACTTTTAAATGCTGCAGAACGCGTTAATGCTGGCCGGTTTAACGCGTTTCGTAGCTTCTAAACCGGTTAAAAACGCCGCGAGACGATAAACTTTTCGTTTTCATTCGGGAATTCTGCTTCCGAAACGCGTTTTGAGTAAGTGCAAAAAGGGTTTTATACGCTTCTCTTCATGGGAAACGCTGCGAAACGCGTTAGATCGGCCAGCATTAACGCGTTTCGCAGTGAATATATCCTTGTTTTTTTTGCCATGGGTGGATCCAATGATAAAAAAATCGAATCAACGATATTAGCTAACTCACCGAGAAGCATCGTAAAAAAACAGTACTGTCGCTGTTGTTGAAGGTGCTGATTAAAAATGAAGTAATTTCATTCGAATGTATAATGAATATTATCCACAGCATACAAGTGCAATGACTAAAAATGTCTTTGAAGATTGTACGGTTTCTTGGAAAGATACTGCCATTCTTTAGTCATACCATGTTTTGAGAATTTAATTCGTCTCTTAGAAATGTTGAGTGATCCTCTGCCAGTACTCAGTCAGGATGTAAAATGGGTATATCAATAATTCTGATGATGAGGTGCTTGTTGTACTATGTTATCATCCTTTTTTTAAATTATAATAGATGACTGAAGAATGTTAACGATAAATCATAGCTCATTCAGTCTGATTAACTTTCTTACTAGTATTTAAAGTAGGAATTTTGCTTTTTTTGAATTCCAATTACCCATAGCATATATTTCTTGAATACTGAAAAATATTATTCTGCATGTAACTCTATTTTTTGCATACTCACTCTGAACTAATGAGATATTTTTATAGAAAAAGACTTATTTTCTTGTTGCTTTATAATCAGATGTGATTTTTTTGCCACAAGGGAAAACGACAATCGATCCCGAGCAGTTCCAGTTGAGTTTCTTCGATGCATCACTCTTGCTTTGTGAAATACGACCTGAAAAAAGTCTAGAACTAATTAAACCGGCATACAGATTTCTTCCCTTCATCTTTCTACAGATTACGACAGATATTTTTTGAGGTACACGATATGCAAATATCTATCTCACCTGGGCGATTTTCGCGCCATGAGAAGATTAGGTAGAATATTATGAAAAATAAATCTCTAATATAAATCGAATAAACCAATGTCATGTCCATCAAACACGATGTATTAAGACTTCGATGTATTCTATCTATTTGCTGCTTGTTACCATCTCTCTCTCTCTCTGTTCATTTACTCGATTCATCGCTCTTTGAGAAAAGATACATCATTCGTATTTCATGAAATATCACTAATGAATCATTTTTTTAAGAATAGATTTATAGAGGATTAACTAGAAGTGTAAAGGATAAGCTTTTTTCGAAGCATAACAATACTCTGTCAAATTTCTACAGTTCTCTACCCTCACTCTAGTGTAATTTGTCGAATATGTACCTTGGCTAACCCTACGAAGTTTTTATGTGTCTCTTTCTTAATCGTAATCTAGGTTAAAGATTCTAAAACTGATAAATTGCTGAATAGTAAGATATTGTCCCTATTAATTTCATTTTTTATGTATTTAAAGAATACTATACTATAATTTTTTCAAATTATTAATAAGCAGCATACTATCACATTAGTTTTTTTAATCTCTCTCCTAGAGTTATTCCAGTTCAATTGAATATGGTTCTGTTAGTAAGTCTTCTTTAATAATAGATGAAATTTCTTTTTTGCTTTCGTCTAATTCATACGTCAGAAAACATTTGTTCCGTATATTCATAAATGAGATATCAATGGTGAATCATTTTAATCTAATTGATATTTTCTCTCCGCTGACTGTTTTATATCTAGTCTATTGAATCATGTTTGTTATACATTCAGTTTACTAATGACATTGAAAAGATGTCACGAGAAAATGTTCGTCTTTTGAACTAATAGTCAAGTCACCAGGAAACGATACTTATGGCAGAACTTCAGTGATCTCGTGCCAAGATCTTAGTCTATCGTATTTGGTTTTATCTTTATCTGACCATATCCATATCATGTCCTTATCCAAACGTACCCTAACGGTTGGGGTAAGGATTACCATGCACATCTCTACACAGGATCTATCTTTTCACCGTCGATGATATTCTTGATTTGATTTGTTTTGTTTTTTTCTTCTCTTGCATTTTCTTAATATTCTTCGTGTTCAAGTTCGAAATAAGGAAAAAGAAACGGAAGTTTAAAGATGATTCGAGGAATAATTGTGATAAAAATAACAAATGGTATTCATGTGTTTTATCTGCAATAGCTACATCGTACTTCATATTTTAATGCAGCAAGGATTGCTCTAATAAATTCTCATAAGTAATTTTTGTAGACATAGTCATATTATACAAGGAAACTTTGAATAATGGCAAAATGAAACTCGATGCTGTCCAATAAAAAGAATATCTTTAATCGAATTCGTCGATAGTCAGATTTCTAGAAAACAGAAAATAAGACATTCTAGGAATATCTACAGTAACGAAATTATTATATTTGCTCTTCTAAAATAAATAATTCATGAACTCATATACTAGCAGTACGAACTTCTAGTCATAAAATTCAGAATCAATTCTTATAAGTGGTTCTCTTCATTTATGTAGAGGCAAAATTCATACTCACGTTATAGAATAGAAAATAAACAAAATAATGGCAATCATGCATATTTAAAAATCACTTTGAGAATTAGTAAATTGTGTGTGTGAAGGCTCTGCATAAAATTCATATTCAATTTTCTTTATTTCAAAGGTTCTAGGAGACCAACAAAAGTAGGCTGGTACGATGAGAATATCATGCTGTTTATATACAGATGTCAGGGTTCAATATCGTATTCGTTTAGACCAATATATGATTTGGTATCAATATCAAGTATATTATATTAAAGCAAAAGTAAAACAAACTATAGAAAATTTTATTTTCGTACACAGTGTATCAAATCGTAAATGAATAACATCAAAAACTTTACAAGAAAAAAGATAGAATAGTTCTAGTTTTGTAACACTCTGCATTAACATAATGAGGGTCATTCTTGCGATATGTTGTCGAACAAAATACATGATTCTTTTTGCAAGCACATTTTGATACCATATGATAGATTTTGTCTTGACTGAATGCGCGATTTAGTATCCACGGATTTACTATCTATTAATTAGGTACGTTTGATTTCAATTTAGAATGCCGATTTACTGTCGATTCATTATGAAAAATTTAATTTAATTAGTATTTTTCTTATGTGAGGATTTACTATCCATTGATTGATTCGAAGAAGAGCAATGAAGAAATGAGTAGTGTTCGTTATGTTTACAACCAAAATAGTCATGAACATGATAATATTTGGATAAACGTATATAAATATAAGCATCAACATCTTGTTTTCATACTGGTTTTTTTAAATAACTGCTGGATTTTTTGAATCGATACATGAGAAACAATAGTGATGCTATCTTGGTTACTGATACTCTTTAAAATGTAACATCCAAAATGATTCTGAGGATTATATAAGTGTAAAATGTCAAACAACTGCCACAAGCTATTCAGATGTATTAGCTACAGTAAAAGGCAAGCATAGAAATGTACCAGATGAAACTGATATGCAAATATTACACAGGTGAAAAATTTTAAAACACGAAGTTATCGAAGAATCTGGTCTAGTAGATCGTATAGTCGAAACAGCATTTCATGGGGATTAACATTGTCACAAAGATAACTCATTCCTTCATTTCTCTTCGTCGAATTAATCAACAAAGAGTGAATCCACGGTCAGTGAATCGAGCAAACTGATCTAAACGAATCCGAGGATTGGTCGCACTGATTATTCAGAATTCCTTTATTTGACTTAAAGTTGATTCAATAAGAATAAATCTTCTTTGAGGATCAAAAATGACGTTACTGAAAAATACTAATTAGTTTCAAAGGCCATCAGTAATAATGTCTAATTATTTTTCGAACATTTAACTATAATTAAAGATAACCCAAACTAATTAGATAGAACCAGAATTCGATATTGGTTTTAAATATATCCTTTTAACTTGAACCTAATTTACAACAAGTCAACTAAAAATGAATCCATGAATAAGCACAAAATGTCGTTTGTATCACGGGCCAGAAGAGCTGTTCTCTATGCTGTGTAATTTTCGAAAGAGTATTTTGGGATGATTTTTCCCTTTTCTAGTTTTGTAGACAATTTCATACGGTGTAGAATGATGCCGTCGAATAAATTATATCTCAAAACAGTTCTATAAATGCCACTCGGTGTGTGAGATGATGTTTATCAAGATAATCTTATTTTTGAGAATTTCGATATTTACAATACCGTTGATTCTGATGCTTGGTAGCAATATGTAGGAAACAAAGAAAAGAGTTCGTTCTACAAGCTAACGTATAAGACGCCTTTCTAATAATATAGAATTAAGTGGCTGTCGATGCATGTAAAAATAAGTATCATATGAACAATTGTATAAAAACATTTTTTTTTCGATTTTCAAAGAAGAGTTGTTCTTATTGAATTAACTTTCAGTAAAAAAAATTGAACATAACTTGTACCAGGACTTTTCACATGTACGCTATCCGTAGAGAAACAATATTTTTTATGAAAACGGATCGATTTTTTCATATGAACTTAATAATTTGTATTTGATAGTGTCTAGAAAACCGTCCACAACATCTTGAAGACAATGATCTAAAAGCAAATCTCTAGAATAAATCGAAAATGATGAGTGCATCGAATACATCGAATTCAATAATAAATTTCGGAAGCCTTCTTATGTACGATGATGGCATACATATTGACATGAAAATGATTGTTCTTCGAAAACAAAGAAAAGAAAAGGTTTGATTCAGGATTGATTAAAAACAAGTACTGCCTTCACCAATATTAGCTTTAGTGTTTATCTAAATATTTAGCTAACCCTTTGAGTTCAATTAATAATTAAAAATATATTTGACAAAAAGAAATGAATTATTATCATGATTTAGCATTTCGTAAAACGCCAGTTCGATATTTTGATAGGGATTACATAAGGTGATACTGTAAAATTTTATAGCCTATTTTTATAAACCGCTATGCAGCAACGCCTGTATTAAAGAAACAATAAATAATTCGATCGTCCTTATTAATCTGAGCATAGGATCATAGCCTTCATGGTGTATTATTGACATTTTAATACAGACATTCTTTTTACATTACGTCTAGCAGACTCAATTGTCCTTATTATCATAATGCATGTTGTTATTTAACCTTATAACTCATGCCAATCCAAATGTTATTGACTCAAAAATATGCTATCATCGTCTAATTTTCTCATTAAGTAAAATCTACGACATACTTTCAACAATAATAAATAAAACATTTTAAAGCAACAAATCAATGCTTGTGGTGAGTAGCACATTTAACAATGGTTAGTGTTCAAATTTCATTTATCAACAGTTCAGGAGGATCATTCCGACAATTGGATCAGATCATGTTTGTATCGGAGTTCCTCTGATCCGATGAAATCCCATCGGATTTTGGCATGTGATTTGACATTCGGACCCTTAGTGTTGGATTTTATCAAATCTTACTATCGGCATCCGATTGGATTTCATCGTATTTTCTAACAGGCATCTACTATTGGAATTAAATGCTAATTCGTACACAAATAAGAAAATAGGTTCCTTCCGTCAGATGCGCTAGTGCTTCCACAACCCAGATTCCCGCAGGACTTCATCGGATTGTCGGATTCTATCAGATCCGATCGGATTCATCCACCTGCGAGTCGTCGAATAGTAAGTATGTTTGTATTTCTTTCATTAATATTTATGAAATAAATCATATTTTGTTGTTTACTATTTGTAGATATTATTCAACTAATCAACAAGACAATACCAGACGTGTTCTGTGTTCATTGATAGAACGAGGATAAATCTCTAAAAATAATAAATCCATCTGAAAAACAACTGCTTTTTTTCAGTCACATATATTTTATTTTATTGAAAAGATGAGTCATGTTGAAAATGAAATTCAATAGGTTTCGTTGATAAATCATGATAATTCGAAAATGTTTATATTCTTTCAATGTCAGTTTTCTAGCCAGTAGAATTGATCTTGAACTTATAAGAGATTTGAAGTTATTAGTATGTTGACAGAAGAGACTAGACTAAATATTTGAAAACATCATCAGACGAAAAATTATCAATATAATCTACGTTAGATAAAGATAATACGTCAACTCTATTCTGTCAAATGAAATAAGACTAGTTACAAATCGCTCATTCTTAGTCTAGATCGACAAAAACATTAATATTGGAGTGTTTGGGATCCAAACTCAATATATAAGACTATCTGTAGGTTAAACGCAACTTTACTGAATATGGTCACTTATTATCCGAAATATTACCTAACTGAATACTATTCACCTGTAGTAGTAAGGTTATAATTATATGAGACTATTCAATGTCGAATTCAAAATGAGCCTAATCCTGTATGGACCGTATCTTTCGATCGGAAATGACTCAAACTCTAGAAAAATTTTCATATTGAAAACAACGTGTAAAAAATGTCTTTTCGTTTTCCTTCCTATCTACTCCAAAATTTTGTTTTAATTATTCTATTACCAATCCTAAGGGATACAGCAGTTATAACAGATGATGAAATAGAACGGTTTCATGTGATATTCCAACGGTTTAATAAACTTTCAATACAGATTTGTCTCCTTTGTTTCACAAGTTACGCGTATAAAGAAAAATCAACGTAGTTGGATCAATGAAGTTTGAAATTTAATAAATACCGTCTTCTCTGGATAGATCATTTCTTTACTACTTTCCTTTCTTATCGACAGCATCCTACAGACGTCTGATACGTTAGTGAATAATGTTCTAACTTTTCTACAGACTTACTATATATGATTATTTTCAACCGATTGATTTTTTATGGGTATTCTTTTTAATATTGAATACATCGATGTTCCTGTAGATTCAAGGATCATAGAGACATTGTACAAAAAAAAAATAGAGTAAATGATTATGATACTTTCGTGTTTGAATACGAAAGCACCGTTTCTCTTCTCACGAGAATAGATAAGAACCTGAATTTTCGCTCTTTTCAATAGAAGACCTCAATTGGCTTACATAATCATTATGAACCAATTTTGCTCGAATATAGAATTTTTTAAAACTAATGATAGAAAAATGATACTAATTGATAGCTCATAACTAAGTTATGCTTTAGTTGAAAAAGTCACTCAATAGACGAGGTCAATAAAAGTGAAAACTAGATTCTATCTAATTGGCTTATAGTAGAGTATAGTTAACTTCAAAAGTGCTCAGATATATTTGCGTAGAATATGATTCAATTTTTCTAGGTAAGCGAAACGAATATAGCATTTGATGAAATTCGTACCAATTTTAAGCGTACCCTTGTCTCATACATTCTCATCACATAATCAATCCTTTACTCATTCCAGGTGATGATGATGGATGCAAAACAAAAAACAACAGGGATTTCAGTCGTGACTGTGGCATTTGAAAATAGGATGATGAATTGAATACAAAAAGACTGAAAATAGAATCGTAACTAAATATGTGACCAACAATGAGATGGCTACTATTAATGGTAAATAAAAATTTTGATTGGTTACTGCAACCAAAATGAGACCTGTTGAAGTTTTTCATGAATCTATCGAATTTGAAAACGTTTTGAATATGAGACCAAACACTTAGTTTACTACAATGAATTTCTACAAAACAGCAAGAGACTCTTCTTTGGACCTCAGATGTAGTAAGACACAGACTCTTTCTAGAGGAAAAATGTATGCCTCGCAGCACTATTATATAGTATTATTTTATCTGATATTGTTGCAGTCTATGCGTACGAATGACAATAAAAACAATATCATAGAAAAGTACCTCAAAATAAATGAGAACGACAACAGTTTCTATCTACATCAAGCAACATGCTTGTTACTCATGTCAGCTTTGATTTTGAATTATCATTGTTTATACATATAATACAAAACTAATTTAATTTACTTTTAGATTGAATAAGTATCTAAAAATGCTTATGAATTTCGCATACTAAGCCATGGAAAAATTGATCATTGTTACTTTGCTATTTTACATGATTATCGATGATTCGGTAGTTAACGCGAAAGAATCAAACCTTAGAGTGGGGAATAGTAAGGATAAAAAAATTAACTCATTGGTGTTGTCAAGCGAACAGTCTATACGTAAATCAGTTGCAGACTTGCCGATGTACGTTGTTCTATCTTTAGACATGAACTATTTTTTATGCTTTTTTTTCAGTGACTATGAAAGAGATTCCGATACATCAGCTGTTCTCAATATCTTCGAAGCGTCAGGTGTCGAGCCTAGACCAGACGGTCTGGTAATTTATGTCATATTCGATAATAGCTTTCAAATCGGTGCATTCTGTACTTCTTCAATAAAAAAGTCCATGAATTGCACTGATCAAATGCTTGACTGGCCAAACAAAGCAATGCACGGGCAAGTATCGGATTTCGAAGGTATTGCTTATAATTCAATACATGGAACCTATTTCCTCATACAAGAAACGACTCCATCGATCATCAACAAAGATAAATTAGGATCGAATATTTTTGAAATTCGAATTACTTCAAACGAAACAATACAAAGTATAATGCTTGTTGAATCTTGCTATGTCGAATGGGAATTTGAGTCACGAAGTAAAGGCTTTGAAGGACTCGAATTCATGATACATCAGAACACTGGCAAAAGTTATTTACTTGCTTTATGTGAAGCTAACAATTGTTCAATGGAGGCTTATCTTGGCACAACAGATAGCAGCCTTGGACAAGGACGACTAGTCTTATTAGAAAAACGTCAGGCCACAAAGAAACGTGAGTAAATTTATCGAAAAAGAAAAGAAATATTATTTATATTTCATCCTGTCTCTAATTCGTCTAGTTTCTTGCCATTGGACTCCTGTAGGCATAATCAATCTCCCGTCAGAAATTCGATTTCGTGATTATTCATCCGTATCTATCTTGAGACAAAGCACACTGAATTATATTGCTATAACAAGTCAAGAGAATAGTCAACTATGGATTGGTATCATCAAAGAAATAAATCACACGCCATTCTTTGAGGTAACACCATCGACAGAAACAAGTCTTTACAATTTCCCACGTGTAATATTCAATGATGGTCAGACTCAAATGGAATATTGCAACATTGAAGGTGTTGCATGGCTGAGTAAAAATGAGCTTATTATGATCTCCGACGAAACTAAAGACGTACAAGCAACTATATGTAAAAATAAAGAGCAGAGTATCCATTATTTTTCACTACCGGACACCGAAGATGATTGACAGAAAATAATATTCATTTGCTACTAACGACATTCATGCTGTTTTTCTTAAAATAAAGAAACTAATTGAATAATTGTATAAAAAAATTCAACCATGTCAGCTATTTCAATCCTTTTAGGTCACAGTAAAGATCCAACAGCTCGACTATCAGTTTGTCGAAAGACGGGAAGCGGAGGGTGTTAACAGTCTTAGCTGGTGTCGGTTTTATTTCTTCAAGTTGTGAAAGATCCATATCTCACTGTTGCGATCTAGCTAGTGAAAATCGAGTAACAATATTTCGTAAAAATTGTACGTTCTACTGGTACTGTTGAAAATAGAAAAATAGATGTTTGAATTATTTACTTACTAACTATAATCATACCTTTTCAATTTAATTATATCCTACTTCACCATATCTACGATATTACTACCAGTTCATACAGACTCATAGAGATTTTTATTCGATCATCTTACATCTCATCATCGAATCATTAAGTAAAATAGAAATTATTATCTTTTATTCTATTTCATCACTATAAATTTTGATATTCTAATTCAACATTCATTCCATTACGATTTAGAACTATCTAACAAAACAGAACACCAACTAAATTTGAAGAAATTAAGTTGCACGACACGTATCATTGATTGAAATAAGTTACGTAGATAGAATAGACGAGCGAGAAAATGTTACTTTCAAATGTAAAGTATTCAGCGTTCATTTAGAGTACTGTTAGTAGTCTTACGCCTTCCGATTCTAACTATTTATGGTTGTAGAGAATATTCTCTGATCATACTTAAATTTATACTTAGAATCAATTCAAAATCAGCAAAACAAACAAAAAAAAGATTCGTAATACAATTTTTTTACAGGGCTATCCATTATAAAAATGAATATCTCAGGATCTGAACTGACTCTAACTTTGCAGTTTGCATTAGCAGCTCATTACAAGTGACACCATACACGTACATTTAAATACTTGCAACTGTGTCATTTACAATAGATTTAAAACATATTCAACTATTTCTATACAAAATAAAAATCATAGTACTCCAATGGCTTTTTGTGGCTCAAATAAGATGAGTCACTTCTGCAGTCTACAAGCAAAGTTTTCCATACTCTATTAGTGTTATAGGTGGAACGGCAGAAAACATACCTCCAATAATGTACTTCAGGAATTAAAAGTTGTTTTTTACTCCTAGAAACAAATTTACAAACACGAATTTAAGCTAACTTAATTAATAAAGATGAATTTAGATACAGTGCAAAGTTATTTTCTTATTAATTGTATTAGAGTTTGCTTCAGAACGTATTTAAATGTATTATATTCGAAATGTTCATCTCGGACAAGAATCAGAGCAAACCACACCATCACGCTGATATTCTTAGTTTTTATTTACTTTCACACGAGCTTTGTTTTTTTTGTATCTTTACTTGATAACTATATTTGGCCAAATTTTCCGTCATCAAAAAAAGAATCTTTCACCTTTCCAACAAAACTAACTATCTTTCACCACACATGCAGAATATAATTTCACTGACAACGAAAAATCAATTCGTTCATTTTAGAGACACTCGAAAGACCTTTTCTTTCGTATGTGGTCTTGTCATTGAAAATGCATACAACTAGAATTCAACAAAATGATGCATTATGAATATATTGTGAAGATAAAACAGAGTACTGAAAATGGAATATGAGACAATATTGAATTACTATTCTTTGCGATTCATGAATGCTGAAATAAAGAAAAGAATTAAAATTTGCGTTAGTCTAAATATCAAGACGAAATCTCTACAACATAGACAATAACTACCAAGAAGATTTCGAATCATCCATGGAACATACACATTCACGCGTGCTTACTGCGGGGGCTACAAAAGGAAATAGAAATTCAAGTCATTTTATTCCTTCATCTTTAAAATCTATTTTTACCATCATGCAGTACTTGTTTTTAAATGAAACTTTGCATTTTCTCGAGACAAAAACACAACTTTCCATGCGACAAAAGATAAAATGATTTTTTACTTCAACGATTATCAGATAAGTTCTTCACGTGTCATTCTGTTTCGTATCATGAAGAATATTTGTCGACGATAAGCAACATGAAATTCTTCAGCAAGAATCAACACACACAACTTGTTTTTGTTCGTTAAGTCATCAATACGAAAGAATAGATAATGTCACAACTTACCCTCGTTCTAAGCCACATCGTTGTTTCTAGAAGATCTCTTTCGGTATTTCTGTTAGTTATGTTCGTACAATCAATGATACGAAATATGTTTTCATCAGGTAAGTACTAAAGTCAATTCAAGATTTTGATTCGATATTCTAAAGTTCACGTTACTATTAGCTTGAGATTATTTATTTATTCATAAGTTTTTGATTTTCAAAATTTTTCTAATCAATGTAGTCAAATCTATCGTTGTGAGAAGATTTATGTAAGCAACTAGGTTGGATAAGTAAACTGAAGCATAATCTATCAGATGTTTATTACTTACGATGCTTGCTGCTTATAAAACATCCTAAGCTTATTACAATTGTCTACTGATATGATTGTATCTCGTTTTTAATCCTGCTATATAGAAATATTTAGTATCACTTTATAACCAACATGAATACGAATGCGAAAATACTGGATAAAGAATAAAAATAATTTACATACAAGAGACAGACAAAGATGAAAAAAATATTGACATATTTATTTAGTGATTACACAATGAACTGATACGTCACTATACGGAAATATTTTTGTGTCACAACTGATCAATTTTAGTCGACATAAAACTTCTAAAATTTCATTTTCAGATTTAAATTGTAAGAGAACATGAGTTCCAATACTGAATCAACAGTAACTCCTCAATATGAAACGACAATTTTTACTCTACAACCGGACAATCTCGGTCCGAACAAGGCCACTTTATTACACGCTCGAACAACGAAAAAAAGTGATCTATACAAAGCTGTTCTCTATATACACGGTTACAATGACTATTTCTTTCAGTATGTCAGAAAATAAATTTTATGCATTTCAATTTTTCATTGTTGTATGTTCTTCTATTTGAAAGAGATCATGTGTGTAACAAATTTTTGGAATTTGGCTATGATTTTTTCGCACTTGATTTGCGAAAATGTGGTCGATCTATAATTTCACCTGAACAAGATCAATACAGGCATTACTGCACGGATATGCATGCGTATGACGAAGAAATTTCACTAGCCATAGAACATATGAATAAACAAGTAGAAGGATCTTCTAAAAAAAAGTTTGCACTTCTCGGTCATTCCACAGGTATCGAATTAGGCTATCGCTGACAACATGACGTGTAGTTACTTTCAATACTTTATGGATAGTCGATCGACAAAATATTGTCCGAAAAATTATTCATGCTAAACTTTCATGAGCTATGATTGACGTTACGAGACACACTTCTTACGTATAGAAAAACTAACTTAAAATAATGCTAAACATGTACGATTCAAAATTCTTCGAAAACACTCGTTTTCAAATGAAATAAAAGAAAAGTGAATGAACAGATAGCAAGAACCAGATAACTCATCGATCAACATGACCTCTTCTAGACTTGAGGCTTCAGCGCATCAGTTCTGTTTCAGAAGTGAATCGTTTTGTGGAGATTGTGTTGATAATTACGAATGTTTTTAATAAATCAGATACATTCACCTCATCCACCCACACTCTCACACTAAGGATACTTTTCATTGATTAGGTGGACTCACTGCCTGTGTATATGCAATATCTGGTCCTAGACGCAATGAAATTGATGCTCTTATATTGAACAGCCCAAATCTAGTCGAACTCGACATGTCAATGGTTCAATTAGCTCTGGTGAGCTTTCTGATCAAGACAAATGGTACCAGAGAGATTGTAGCCGGGTAACGTTTTCTTGCACATGACTTCAGATTGATACTAAGAAAAATGCTTTCAGATGGAATGGTCGATCGTTACACGTATCACATAATGGCGAATGGAATTTCGATACGACGAAGAAGCCTATTGAAAAAGTCTTAGTTCATGGTGCATTTTTCGCTGCTTGTCGTCGTGCCCAGCTTGAAGTTACACAGAAAGGTAGTTCCATTCAATGCCCTATACTATGTATGAGTTCGAATCAATCATTAAAATCAGAAAAAAATTGGCGTCCTGAATTTGCTGAAGGTGAATATTAAACAACTGTGTTTCGTCATTACTGTTCATGCAACATTTTCTTTTAGCTGATCTCGTACTCAATGTTGATAATATCCGACGAGCAGCTGGCATACTCGGTCAATGTGTCACCATTTGTGCAATAGAAAAAGCAACTCATGATATATTTCTATCGAAGAAACCTATTCGTGAAAATGCCTTCAAATGTATGTTTCAATGGCTCGAAAATCTTGAACTTCAGTGGATAAAAGATTTTTGAATTTGACGTTCTTTTTTTTACTTGTGATCGTCCGCTGAACTTGAAATTAGCTTGAATTATATTCTAGATTTTCATCATAGTTGTTATGTATTGAAATTCTGTGTGGTCAAATCCTTGAATAAAGAGCAGAGAATTTTTAATCTAGACGTTTTTAATATTTGAAAACTGCTCACCTTTTCCTTTTTGATAATTTTAATATAAAGAGTCTTCCACTGGGAAGAGGAAGAAATAGATCAACATCAAATAGTTGAATCTTTCTCGTACTATTTGAAATACAAGCTTGGTTATTCATTAACGATTGGAAAACCGTAAAATCAAATCGAAGCATAATTTAACAGGATATGATAAGAATCTAGTACCAAGGACATTATCTTCATCAAATCACAATCAACTGTAATTAGAACCTAAATGTAAATTGACGATGATATATTAATTTTATTGTATAGAATGTCATATTGGAACCTGTTTACTAAGAAGAAGAACAAATCAATTGGCGAGTGTGAGAGTATAACCATGAAGAAAAAATAAACATCGCAGATAATCTTGAAAATCGAATTTTGTTCAAGTAAATAATTGAGAAGACAATACATTCTTAAAATTACGTTTAGCTACTGCCTATCACGTTCAAAGTGCCTGTGGTTCATGGTCATTGTTTATGAATCGGATGTTTTTAAAATAGAAAATCAACGAAACGCTACCACTGCAACTTCTCCTAAACGATTTTTTCCATAACTTGGACGGCATCCATCAGCAGTCAAACTGATCCTCGTGAAATAAAAACAATGCGCGACTATTGGCTCGAAAATATTCCAGATTTATTATATATATATATATATATATATAGGCAAAATGTGCAAAGTAATTGCACTACAGACATGTGTGAACAAGAGTGCAAAGTTTTAATGCAGCTGTAATCTTAGTTTTGCTTCTTCTTTTAACTAACTCAAAATCATGTCCATCAAATTTATCTACAGGGACTCGACTAATTCTTTCGATACATCTATCTTTGAATGGTCCCGAATCTTAAAGATGAATATAAGCACTCATGAATCTATAATTATATCTAGGTTCTGCAATTTACTTCTTTATGGCTATTCATTCAATAGATATGGTTCACTTCGCAGTAGAAGTTCACTTTCACATTATGATGATATGTAGTTGTGCCTATTGGATGTTTGAATTAGGTAAAATTTGCTGTCAGAACTATCAACTAACAAAAAATTGACTCCAACTATTTCAGCTTCTATTTATAAAACATACACCAATAGTTCAATATGACTTACTGGCATCGAAAATTTCACTCATGCATGCAACTTTTGAATATTGTAAATACGCCATTTCAATATAATTTTCATTTCGCCTAATATGAGGTATTCTTCCAGTTTATCTTTCACGATTACGTGTATTTACTTCATCATCACAAATGTTGACTTAAATATACAATGAACTTGTGTGCTACTGGAATTTATCTAGAAAGCAGATCGATAAAAAATAGTAATTTTTATTTCCTAAAGATAATGAATAAAGAATGTAGGATATCTCTTCGGCCGTCTCAATCACATCAACACGCTCCCATATAGCTGAAATTCAAGTACTGCGTGAAGGCAAAATGTTTGCGAATTCTGAGAGGAATTCCGATGGAATTAGTATATACATACAAATAGATCACTGTATGATGAAATTATTGAGTAACCCCCCCCCCTCCCTCCATATTATAAGACCCTCCTATAATAGAAGACCCCTCTGGAGAAAGATTTCGTCTGACTTAATAGAAGACCCCCTTTAATTAATTAATTTTTGGCTAATTAGGGATTTTAATTAGTGTTTTTCCGTCAAAATATGCTTGATTCTTAGGGTTTTCAGTTGGAAATATTGAGAGAATGTGTTCATAATAATAATAACACCCTTAAAACCCTGAAAATCTCGATGGGAATCCTGAAAATCGCCTTAGTTTTCTGGAAAACCTTTTTAATTAAATGTTGGGAAAAAATTTGGTTCTTAATAGAAGACCCCCTTGGAAAATTTTTACGATGAAACATAATAGAAGACCCTGGGTCTTTTATTGTAGGGAGGGGGGGGGGGTTATGACAAGTTTAAAGCATCCGACGATTTCGAGAAAGCAATAGAAAGATACTATAAGTGAGATGATCAGTGTCTCTTATGTTTAAAGTTTCATCCTGTTGAACACAATACTAGTTTTCATAGTTTTTATAATTTTGCAGTGAATTTAATTAAATTATTATTGCGATATGACTCATAATTTACAAAAATTATTTTGGAAAAAGATCCAAACATCTTTTCAGTTTATAGTATCATTTCGCTATTAAAATATCGCAAGATATCTTCAATGAATGAAAATAAAAAGTCTACCATTTACCTATAGTGAGATCAGGCGCAAAACATTTGACTTTGTAATATATCTGACCGGCGAAGTATTTCCTCTCTATTAAGATGAAAAAATGTACGGTCAAAAATCTTAATTTGAAATGTATTTGATGAAAAAGAAAGAAAAAAAAGAGAAACTGATTTTTACAATGTTTCTTTCTTTTTTATACAACGTTTACACGAAAATTCAACTGATAGAATCAGTGCAATCGGTGAGTATGAGTTCAACATGTATGGGCAGTTTGGTTAGCTTAGTCGTCGAAATATCTTGGATTTTGTTCGACGCATATAGATAGAAGTTTGTAGAAGACATCAATTGCCTAAAAAATATTTCTTCGGATGAAAAGAACAACCTTCTCGAATCTTCCTTTACTAGGTATCCGAACACAAGAAAACAAAGGA
>OENT01002726.1:0-13306 GCA_900239685.1 Rotaria macrura
TTGAGGATACGGTATATAGATTTCTCCTGAAAAATAAACCGTTCCCGCTGAGAAATAAACATTTCCGCTAGAAAAGTCTCCTATAGGATGAAAAAGAAATAAATAATTCCTCAAGATAATTTATCCATCTCTCCTGTAATCCGAGAATACGGTTTTTTTATATATGCTTGAAAATAAACTGTTTGTTCTAGGAAAGATCTGTTTCTGCTTGAAAAATCTTCTTGATAATTATAAAGAATTAAATAATTCAGAAAGATAGTTTTTCGAATTTTTCTCATCATTTATCCGTTTGTCATGTAATCCGAGAATATTGGTTATCCATTTCTCCTTATCTGGTATGAATCTCCCGTTTAACTCGATTATATGATTTATCGATTACTGCTGGATAATAAATCGTTTCCACTGGGAAACATCCGTTTGTGGCAGAAAAGTCTCCTTAGTGTGAAAAAAAGATCAGTGATCATGTAGATAACTTATTCATTTCTCCTTATCTGGTATACATTTCTCCAGTATTTACAGGATGTGGTGTATATATTTCTACTGCGCAATATGGTTTATTCACATCTGATGGGAAAAAAACCCCTTCTACTGAGAAAATTCCGTTTTTCGAGCAAACCTTCGTTTAAGATAAAAAAGGAAAGAATATCAAGATCCCCTTGGATGTTATTCATTTCTATATCGAATCGGAGAAACTTTTCCAAGATTTCTCATGGAAATTCTTCGACATTCCCCATGAAGGTCTCCATAAAATGAAGTGTTCGGCTAGTAAAGCATTTCTCCTTTACTTTTCGTGGATAAACCATTTCTGCCGTAAATGTAATAGTAACTCAATTTTTGCGTATGTTGTCCAGCCCTTGCACCCGCACCGACACCAACACACACACATACAATCACATCAACACCCACGAAAAACATACATCCACGCCCACACTACCCACACCCCCTAGATTACTCTACGTTTCGGCAAAGGATAGATCTGCTATAGGTAAATGTTTCAAATCGATTTCAAGTGATTTTTCGTTATGTTCAATGGCTTTTTCTGTTAGTTCCACTTCACTGTAAACGACGCCAAGATTGTTATGAACACTAGAAAATGCGATAAGATTCGTAGTAATTGTTGAATCTTGAAGTGCTAATAAATAATATTGCTCAGCTTTATCATAGTTACCCATTCTCAACATCAATTTCCCCAAGCTTGAAAGAGGAGGATCTGAATGAACGTAATCCTCTGCATTATAGTCCGACAAAGTTCGAAGCTCTTTATCCTCTTCGTCTGTTAGTTTCAAATGAACATTCCAGAAACCTTGATCACTATCAAAATTCATCGATAGGATGCGAAATACGGCTCCCATTGTAAACAAAGTTTCACTTTCAGCCTCGTCAAATGCACTTCGATTCGAAATATCTGCATATGGAAATTTGTTTATATTTCTATCTATGTCAATTTGAAATAGTATACTTTGCTCTGTAGACGTTCCGTTGCTTTTCCCAAGATCTCCAGCATATACAGTTGCCAAGTTTTCGTTGTGTGTTGTTGAGAAAAAACTAGTCACCGAGAAGAAGCCACCTGTATTATATCGTAGTTTTTTGTCAAAATCTTCATTGATCATTCGTTGTCCTCGATATACAGTTTCGATTCTCGAAGTAGTTGCAACACTAGCTGCTTGCTGCTGAGAAGCATGTAGTTTCTTCATCTCTAAATGAAGGTCTTTAATGAAGTGTCGCATTGAATAAAGTATATCAATGTCCTGTTCTCTCAGTGCTCTGTTTAAAATTCGATAGAGAAATGTGTCCCGTGTGTACCAAAAGATAGCATTGATGGCATCATAGTAATCTTCGAATTCATCGACATAAATAAGTTCCGCTTCATTACTCGCATATTTTTGACGAAAAAATGCAACCATTTCATGAAATGTTGACTTTATATCAATTAAAATATCCCGTAGAAATTGCGCATACATGAATTCAGCTTCCTGTCGTTTAGTAGTGGTGCTATCGATCGATAAGAGTTGACTAATGCTAGCATTTGAGTCACGTACAGGAGTCGAAAGATCGTCCACACAAGGCAAGAATGAGTTAACACTAAAATCATCACGCAGGAATCCTTCTTTGCGACGGCCTCGTCGTATTTCTGGTATTTGCTGTAACTGATGACATAAAAGTTCCAAATCTGTATAAATTCCAACGATTTTAGCAGATATTTCAAAGACTTCAGCTGACTTCATTTCATTTGAACACAGAATGTAGACTGAATCAATTTATGGAAGTTGTACAAGTTCAGTGATAGTAAACGACAGAACGGGTGCTTGATTTGAAACGATCAACACAACTCTATTTTCACCGGCTTTTAATCTAACAATGTAGTCAACACATTTTTCTGTGTGTCGAAATGTGATCAGGTACGGATCAATGTTGCACAGAGAGAGATGGGTTCCAATGATATCACTTTTAAGGGCAGCAACAATGATCGATTCATACGCTGTGTCAAGCCAAATGCTAACAACGGCCATGTATAGATTAATAGTAACTTGTTTTGATCTAAAACTGAAATACGTAAGTATTGCGCTCTTTCTCTGACCTTTGTCCTTCATTAAAAACAAAAGAAGTGAGAGAAGCTTTCTTACGGAGGGGAAAGTCCTGTTACAAAGACAGTGATAGGACTGCTGTATTCTGTAAAGTTACATAAAACGTGCTCCGTAGAGAAGAAGAAAAAAGTACAGTAAGAAAAAATGCACGCTCGCAGTTGTATAAAAAACATTATATTTTGCTTTTCTGTTCTTTCACTTTAGTTGTTTTATTAAAACATATTTTCCTTTGCTGCATAAAGAAGTCTTAGAAGCGAAGCAGTGAGAGAAAATAAAAAGTTGTGTTTGAAAATTATAAGTTCCAAGAAGAAAAGAGAAAAGTTATTCACATTCTTTACTTACACTGTATTCTTGCTTCCGATGGAGCCGTCTCAAGTCATAATTACAAATCGAGCTCCTATTCATGTCATTATGTAGAAGATCTCACGGCTAGCACAGTTGTGAAATAACTCGTGTCCATGAACATGACATCTTGAGTTATGATCGTTTTAATGAATATTTTACCCCATGGCAAGAAATTTCCCCAAAAAATGAATTCAATAATTCTGACCTATGATTCTCCCTCAGTTAGATCTAATCGAAATTAGACAGCTCTGTAAATTCCAATAAAAAAAATGTGGCTTTCTCAAGAGAGTAAGCGCACAAAGAAACGTGGTTATGATGTCTTCTTGTTGTATTTTTGCAAATTCAATATTTCCAGAAAGGCACCTTCGTTTTTGTCAAAACTTTCAAGGGAATTTAATTTCGCTTATACCAAACTGCAGGTAAATCACAGGTCAGAATTTTGGAATTCATTCTTTAGAAGGTGTCTTGGTAAGCTGGTAAAAAATTAAGTAAAATGGCCGTAACTCAAGATGCTATGCTCCTGGGTAAGAGTTATTGCACACTTTTCTAGTTTCTAGGTCTCCTATCTGATGACATGAATAGCAGTTCGATCTACGATTAAGGCATGGATCTGGGCGACGATGGGAAGAGAATATTCACACTGAGACCCACACTCACATGAGGCCTATCGTCAATTATGCTTACTTAGGATGTGCCCATCCGTCTAGAGTTTGGGTATGGATGTGCGAACATGAGTGTCACTTTGAATCTCAGTGAACAGAAGGTAATTGACAAAACTCATACGTAAATCCTAGCAAGAACGAATAGACTATGTGCTAGAGTAAGACATTTACTTTAGCACAAATTATAAATTGGTTTACGCTTCGTACTTATACTATTCAGTTCCACGACTCATTTTTGTGCGATAATTTCTCCTTTCGGCGTTGCACCTGATGGACCTTTTTGTGTTTCAAGTTTTACAAATTCCACGTCATGTCATTTAACCAAGATACCAACTGGTTTCAGAAATCACCATCCCTAGTGTTCATTGAGATGAGGGAATACATAAAGACTAGGAGTGCGCCGGTTCCAACTATTTTCGGAAATTTTATAGAAATTCGCTAATGCTATATCTAACTGAAAAGCCGCTTGGTGATAGTTGATTCTGGAAAATTTAACTACTCATCTCTCGAACGATAGTTCATCTGAATCTTGAGATAAAGTGAAATGGGTGTAACCGTGCTGAGTAAGGTCTTCCCATTTGGACATTTTTAGCAATACCGCAGTGTAACGTGGTTCAAGGAAATCGTGGTTTTAACCCACCTCAAGTAGCCGCGAAAGTCAGATCATTTATTCGGTTTTTCAAAACCGCTTAGATAGACTCGGGGTTGAAAAAACTACGATTTGTCGTGGTTTTTCTTGAAAATTTTTCCCGTGAGCNCAGGATGAAAAGATTCATTTGTTGTTTTGTTGGGTTTTTCCAAATATCAAACAAAAAGCTGCACCATACTTGAAAATTTGATTTATTCTTACATTAACAAACGATCGGAAGTAGGAGAATATAAAAATTGCTGAAGAAGAAGGTAGTCGCTTACTGTTTTTAATGCACGAGAGTAGATGAAAGACAAATGCTTGATTTGTGTCAATACTTTTCTATCTGATTGACTGCAATACTGCGATGATTTTCCAATGGTTGGCCGTCATAATGTCGAAAGTAGAAATGCCGAAAGAACGAAGAGGAAAAATATCGAAAGGAAAAATGTCGAAAACAAAATATTGACATGAAACATTGTCAATTCAGATTTAAGAGAGTTGGAAATATATAATGCATGTTTTATTGCATGAAATTAAGTTAAAAGTTTAGCTGTGAGAAAAATTTTACAAAAAAATACAAAATAAACAATGTTATTTTTTCACGAACTGCACGAACCTCAAGTTTTTCTTTTTCTGGAAGTGACTATCATTGCAAACAGTTTTCATCAATAGATTGGTTGAATCAGTATGAACTTTAGCTGCACAATCATTAATAGTGCGTATCCAACACTTAATATAGTTGTTGTTGTTTCATCCAATTTAAAAGTATATTCATCGTCAACTAGTAGAGTGTTTTCTTTATTTGAATTTATAAATGAAATAGTTGGAGATTTTGCTTGATTTCACTAGTTAAAATTACGAAAGCTTCAGTCATGACTGTACAAATTTAGTTATATAATAATTCTCCGTTCAACTCTTTTATTTTACTTTTATCAATACTTAGTCATAAATCAATACTGGCTAACATTTTACGCTAGTAAAATCAACGGAAAAACAATAAGTTAAATCTGATTAGAATCGCCGTATAATAGATACATGATTATTTTTTATTTTTCACTTTCGACATTTTTCCTTTCTGTGTTTTTTCTTCGCTTTTTCTGTTTTCGACATTTTCCCAGCACACCTTTCAAATTTGCTTCAGAATAATAACGCTCTTATTTGATATAATTGAACAGAAATAAGTCTACAACATTCCATGTAAACAGTCGGTCGAAAAATCTGATTAAATTTGATTTCGCAAAGAAAAATTGATTATAATCCTCAACAACAGATTAACCTCAATAAAATACTCAATTAAAACGGATTTTCATGTTTTCTAATCAATTACAATCTATCTTAATCAGAAAAGTCCCCTAAATAAATTAAAAATCGCATCTATTTGGTTAATTTCGCAAATAGGTGACTAAAATCTATTCCGTCCATGAAAAGTTAAGGCATTGATTAGAAATCGAATTTAGTTTAATTGATTGAAGGCGATTTGGTATATTGATTTGAAGTAGTCCATAAAAGATAACCTGTCGTAGCCGTTTCATGAAATACATTCTAAGAAATAAATCGAAAGAAGGTTTGCATTTAATCGATTCGATGAATGACTTTTGCAACGTGTTTAAATGTGTGCATGTGCATGAAATGTTTTACTGATTGTGTTGTTTTAGAGAAGAACGTTTTTAAAACGAGTTGAATGCATTTTAAAATTCAATTTTTGATAATCTACGACGTGTGAGAAGTGCTAGAAATACGGAAATCGATTGATTTATTGTTTTTGAACCCACTTTGTATGCAATGGCTCTTCAACTGTGAAATTCAGTTTTCAAATGAATTTTCGGAGAAAGAAAATCGTAAGCTATTACATAGTTCTTTATGAGCCTCATGAAAATTTCAAGAAAACATGGCTTGCTAGACTGTAACCATCGTGTCAATATAGCTTAATATGCGAAACCAATTCTTGTATCGCTAAATTCTAATATACTACGCAGAATAATCAACTTTTATCCTTTTGCTACCATGATTAATTTTAATTGATTTCTGACGTAATTGCATCATCTAAATTTGAAACAGTTTTAAAAGGAGTTTCACCTTGACTGTATTAGAGCTTATCATCGTTCACAGTCAACTGTATGATACTATGTGGAATCTAAAAAACGTTGGAAAATAGGGGTTTTGTGTTCGATTCCCGGGAATAATCCATATTTTCGCTAAGAATAATTCAATTCGATTAAAATGTGATAATAAATAAAAATAGGGCGTGGGTGAGTGTGAATGCAGAGAAGGCGCATAGTCAAACCCAGATCTAACCTAATAGTGGGCTTAGTGATCGACTAACAACATCACAAAACTTCCGAAAGACCTGTATAGACCACATTGGTAGAAATATTTGTTTCGAAAATCCCGGATCTTTTCATTTTTTTCAAAATTAATGACTGTAGGTCCGATATTTCAATAATGGAGCCAGGAAAAAAAATTTCTTTTATCAATCGATAGCTCCTATAATTTACTGTAGAAAATGCTATTTCCGATTTCAAATCCCATGCTTCGTTCATTTCCAACAGATGTTTTACAAATGATCACACCGGTAGCTACTGGTAGGATAAATGGTTAACTTTAATTTTAAAACTAAAGTGTTATCCCTACACAAGATTACAGTTACAGCGGATATGAGCACAAAAGTATATTATTGCAGATCAATCAATCTTTCTTTTTGTTGTTCTCTATGGAACAAAGAAACGACTTATCTATTTCGTCCGGTCCATCGTAGTTTTCCTCGTCTTGTCCTGTCCACCCAACTGATCGTTTTTCTAGTTCCCATTTGCCAGCCTCATTTCAGTTTCTATACCTAGAATAGGGATGCACTTTCAAGCATATTGTTAAGACCGGTGAAAGCCGGTAAGCTGATGAAGAACCTACGGTGAAGACCGGTTTCTTATATTATTCAGACGACTTTCTGTTAACGTAATCCAGCCATGCTAGTGCACCGGCCTTCACCGTAGGTTTTTCTTATTCTTACGGGCTTCACCGTTTTCTCACCGGTGCATTCCTAACCTAGAAGGTCAACGTTCCTATAGAATGGGAAAATGTATGTCTACCTTTGTTTTCAGCAATAAGAAAGAAGAAAAAAATTCATGTCAATATCAAAAGACAAGTCAGAAGTTGACATAGCTCGTGTTCTCGACAAGACCACATTTAAGCCAACCTTGTTGAATCATGCAAAAGAAATGGTCATATGCTGGTTTTTCTAAGTGAATGTCACTTTCAGTTTTAATGTAGAGTTCATACGAAATATTATGTGACCATACATTGACGAATATAAATTCTTTTGTGCTAAAAATAATCGATTAAAAATAAAACAGATTGAAAAAGAACGTCGTGTCATTAAAATAAAGCGAATAGTTTTCTCTTATACACAAACTATACATCAGAAACGTAGACTTGTTTATGATTGTGTTTTAGCAGATAAAAAATAGTAAATAAATTTCAACAAAAGATAGGATGATAAATGATAAAAATTCTTGTCGTAACTGATAGCAAGGGTATTTCCATCATGAATTTTAACATTTGCGTGAATAATAATATTCATAGGTCATGACGGACGTATGAATATATGCGTTGTTCTATCTATCTTACTCTAATAAGACAATATTATTTCAAGATAAATAGATAAATAAAAAATCATTTTCTATATATGCCTAATATTTCATCAACTCATTGATGTATATGCCAAAAATACCTGATATTTTATAGTATAATAAGATTCGTTCTTGCCTCACGATAAAAACACTCGATGTTTTTCAAATCAAATTTTAGAATTTCTTAGAGGGTAAATGAGACAGAGAAAGCATATCCAGTTGAAATATTTTTCATAACAGTCGTTTAAATAGAATAACATATTGCATATACGTAAGCCAATGAAATTCACGACTAAGTTCTTTTGTCATATCTGATAAAATGCTAAGAAAATTCGTCGTATTCGTTGAGGTAAATATATGTATTTAGAAAGAAGGTTTTCAAGAAAACAAAAAAAGCTGATATCGCAGACTGTAACTGATTATACACTGGTCAAACAAGATTAAAGTATGAAAAAAATCTCGCAAATTTCAACTCCAACATTTGCATGGACTTTTAAAGCTTCAATGTACATCATATTAAACCATAATTTGGTTTTACTTGAGTATGTATTAAAAGTAATACACTCGCTTCAGTTCAGCTGTATTGAAATTGCACTAGAGCATGAAGAAGCTAAAGCCAAACAAAAAAGAATCGGAAGAATTCCTTATAGCTTATCGAATACATAAAAAATGAAGTTTTCAGCTTACAAGAATCAGTTTCATACCGTTTTTTTTATAAAGATAAACCATATCGATGATGTAAATATGAAGATTTGAAATACGAATATCAGGCATCAACGCTGGTTGAATTAATTTTTATTCGAAGATAATATATGAATTAAACGTCGTTAAGATGAAATGTTGGCTTTCTTTATAAAACAAGGTGTAATGAAAATTTCTGTTTGCAGCTATAAAAAAAGAAGACATACGTTAACTTTCATTGTATCTTTCATAAGATATAAATGATTCATATCCAATAATCGTTACATGTAAATAAAAATATTGCAAAACTCTTTCATCAGATTATCAAAACGCTGATCAATATTAAACGTTGAAAATAGCTATTTGATAAAACTCGTGTATAATCGACTTTGTGTGAATCTCGTATTATTAGTCATCTACTGTAGCATGCCAAATCATAGATTTCCTAATTCTAATACGATCAAACCAGACTGTGATAATCTTTCGTCTCAATAGAAGATTCTTGGATTATCTTTTATTTTCTAGCGGAAACATTGTACAGAAGAATCTTCTATTGTGCCTTGCATAGTTTCAAAGAAGCGATTCTTGTAGATTTTCATCAGACATGTAATAATATGGAGTTCAAACTTAAACGATTTTCATTTCATTACCATGAAAACAGAGCTCTTTTATTTGTCCCTACTCTTTGATTGATTCTATCATATTTTTGAGAAAAACTGATTATAAGACATTTACTTCTATTGAAAGTATATTTAAGGAAGAAAAGACATAAATCAACAGAGAGATAATCGCTCCCACAAACTGATAGTCTTGTATTGAATAGAACGACCTAAATCTAGTGAAGTCGCCATTCGCCATATTGAATAGATGCATTTTATTAGAGTTTGCAGCTTTCGCTAACTGACGCAAATCATTTTATTCAAAAGATCAGAATTCAAAGAGGGCAACATTTTCCCGGCATGGTATCTACACTTGAAGGGTTCGATTTAGGATGCTATATTGACGTTTTTTTTATGGCAGTAGACACTGTGTGACATGAGTATTTTTTACGCAGTAAAGTCGGAAAAAAATCCCCACTAGTATTCGCTAAACCGATTCCTCTAAGCACGATGAATATGGAAAGTTCTTGTTTCGAAAATACGTAGTTTCCACACTATAGAGTATATAAATTTTATAGTCAATAACTAGTTCTGCTTTTCTCTAGATCACGAACAAGGATAACATCATGTCGTCGTCGCTTGACAGAAAACAGCTTTGTTTCATATTGCATATATCTGCACATTGTGTCAAAAAGTAAAAGATACATTTTCAGCCAAGTGAGAGTAGCCAGGAATTTAATATTGGATTAAGTTTTTGAACATGAAGTCTTAGTTCTATATGATACTGCTCTGATTTCTAATATAGGAAAACAACTATATAACGAATTCTCAAACACGTGTGACCCATATTTGAACGCGAAGACGAATTCTTGGAACTGTGTACTGAAACAAAATTTCATCATTTAGCCAAGCGTTAGCTGCTCTCAAATTTTCCAGCCGAATGTACAAGTCTTTATAAAGTAAGTGAGAAGATCGGATGGATGCAGCATTTTTACAGAGAAATTTGCAGACCATAGTTACCTAATTATTTCTAAGGTCACTCGTACTTGCCGCTCATTTACATTTCATTTAATGCTACGAACAAAGAATTTTGTTAACAAGATGATTTCCACAGTTCAATGGTTTTCCTAGCAACAAAAAGCAGTGGAAACTCAAATAACGATGTTTATCGGCCGATAGAATTTCACTTTTGAAGAGTTTTCTCTCACATAGTATTCTATAGTATCCTCTTGGTTGTCGAAAAAGGTTTTGAAAGAATTCGTTCTTACACTTGACAGATATAGCTGGAGAAAATCACACATCATAATAGGCACTTTGTTTTTGCACTCGACTGTAAATCAATCAATTAAGAAGTTACAGTTAATAGATGACATACGTATGTTGAATTGTCGCTTTATCGTACAATATGGAGAAAGAAATTACGTGGTATTGTTACTATTCAAGTTATGACTAATTTTTAATTTGCAAGATGTTCATCCTGAAACGAACGTGAATAGTATCCTTCGCATTGACCACATCCATTGCTTTTTCCGATTACCAATGAAAGAAAAAAACTATGCATGAATTCATCGATCAGAATATTAACAAATGTACTTGAATGGTTGTAAAAGAATAATTTTCTTGATATTTATTTCGAAATCAAGAATTAAATAATACAAGAGGGATTCATAGATATTACTAAGAAGTAGGTTGACATTAAAAACTGTCAGATTTCATTTTATTAATCGTATATTGAATGAACTTGATCATCCTTATNAAAATGAAATCAAACGATGCATGACATATCACAATGTATTATTGAGATACGATCGAAAGTTAAAACAAGATATGAATAGCAAGAAATATTCTAAAAGAAACGATAAAAAAACGTTTTTCTTTTCTTTGGATAGTATGAACTCAAAATTCATCAACTTCAAGATCAGAACGGATTCTTTGTTTACAAAATCGATTTTTCAACGCAAAAACCAAAAATTTATTCAACAAAAAATCAAATAAATCCTATAGTTGCATTAATGCAGAAACATGAAGGATATACACGTAATATTAATCTGAGTGTTGATGAACACATGCAACGATACTTAGTTACATTAAATGAAAGTGTATAACTACTTATCCTTAAGATTTCAAATTTTTCTTTAAATAGATATTTTACAGACTGTTGGAAAATTGATACATACCAGTTAAATAGATACATATTTAATGTAAAACCAAATACTAATGTAATAAAGGTCCTGTGAAATATTTATTTTTGATCAAATAAATAAGGAAAATCGATGCGTTCAATATGTATAACTAGACAGGAAATATAATCATTGTAACAAGCAATTAGCCGTATCGAAAGTTCAATTTCAACGTATTGAATAATAAAGCCTAGTTTATCTGCATCTGTATCTGAAGACGTGATGATCGTAACTTGATGAAGGAAGAATATGAAATATATATTCATAATGAATGTTATAAGCCCGAAGGTAAAGATAAAAGACATAGATGAGTGGGCACAGTTATTCATGTGTATCATTTGACACTTAAATATGAATATCATGGTAAAGCAGAAATGTTTTCTTTTCTTAAGATAAATTGACATTATTATTGACTGTACATGAATAAAAAATGATGTAATGTCGATCAATCATTTCGTTTCAAATGTAGTCAATAGATTTTCAGACATTGTTCCAAGATCATCATGAATAGTAAGCTGAAGAAATACTTATTGTAATATTATTTATGATATGTAATTATATCTATAACAATTAGTTCACAATCAATAATCACTTTTCGCAATAGAGGCTTTCATCGATGAATAGGGTTTATTAAAAAAGCGAAATATACCAAAAAAATGCAACATCAAAATCTCCGCAATCATCATAGTACAAAAAATTCTAATTTTATCATGTACGTTTTCAAACAAAATAAATTTCTTTCTCAAAACTTTTCGCAAGGTTGAAAAGTCCTACTGCAAAATTTTGACTATTTTATAAACCAGTTGAGCATATATAAAATAAACTATGCAATTTGGATTGTGGAGCTTTCGGTGTTGCATCTTTTGGCATATTTTGCTTTTATTAGTGCAACGTATTAATCAACGACAGTAACATATGATGCAATAGTAATTGGCCTAATGTGTCCTACCTCATTTCTCTTCGATAGAAAAGTACCAAGAGAAAACTGTTTGAATTGAAAATAGAAAAGTTTCTCCTGTTTCAAATTGTCTATTACTTTATTTTATTTTACATTCATAAACATAATGGCATGAGAAGGCAGTGACACTTGCACAATCAATGTACAATTGTTTAATCAATTCATCACATAAATCCTTTAAAACGACTAAAATACGATGATAAGCTAATACATGTGAATGAGAGCTTCTAAGAATTTCATTTATTTGTTAAAAGCAACGAGACGAACAAAAGATTTTTATTTAAAAAACTGAATATAGTCCATAGTGTCACATGTCGTTGATTATTTTTCCAAACATCTTGCACCATAGTTTTGCACTGTAGTTTTATTAAGTTTCTTGACCTTCTTTTTTGATCTTACGAACCAATAGATTCAAAATTTCCGCTTCCCAATTAATTATTTTGTACCGTTATTCTGCGTAACATGAAAGACTCATTTATGAACATGTTATAAAAGAATAAGTTACATTCGATTCGAAAAATGGAAACATTTTCAATATTCTGATCAAAAACTTTTCCTCTTAGTACCTTCCTTTCGAAGAGAAATAGGGTCCAATATTTGTCCGATTAGTTTTGTATGACTTGTGTGCTACTGATATCTGAAAGTTTTTGAGACATCGAATTAATCTAGAATTTATATAAATTGCGTAGCGCACAAGATCACATGAGCGAAAGCCTGTTTTGTATACCTCCAATTACATCTATATCTTATTTTCTCTCATCTACTGTTTAATCTACATTTAATTTATGAAAAATAATGCCAGATCATTATATGTACATGATTACACATGTGTCGTGAATTCTATTACATTTTAGAAGTTGTTCAGTCAACAATACTAATTTGTTATTGACGACATGTAGTTGAATGTAGGAGTAGTTTTCAGAATTATAGAATACAGAATTTTTCGGATACTAACTAATAGAGTCATTTGCGAATGTTTAAACAACGAGAGTACGTCAGCATGCAGATGTACATCCTTTTTGACACGTGTATTTCTTTCACT
>OENT01002727.1:0-18292 GCA_900239685.1 Rotaria macrura
AAACAATAACGATGATTGTAAGTAGGAAGACCACGTGTGTATGTTTCTTAGTTTGATCCTTTAGCTACAGTATTGCCCGTGTGACTCATGTTGAATGAAACAAAAAAACAGAATGAAACTAAAGCGTAGAAGCAGAGTATTGTAAAACAAAAATAAATAGATAGCATGAAACAGACGACCAATATCGTTTCTTTTTCAATATTTTCACTAGTTGTACAAATCATTTTACTGATTCATACACATGTTACTGAATACCATAAGCTATGCTTCCTAGCCATTCGACGCTGAAAAAGCATGACTAAGATCTCTGTCTTGTTATTTTCATGATTTGGTACATTCACGTCACGAAGATTTTCCACTTGTGTGTTCTTCTCATTAATGATCAATATCTTAATGATGTTTTGTGGTCACTTGCACTTTTATGCTCTATGCTCAAATTGATTTTTTGTGATTGAAGAATGGAAGGGATTCTCTTAAACCATAAAGAGTTTCTCACATTATCAATTATTCTCAGAGATCCTACGTATGTGACTGAATCATATCTGTTTGTTGACCATGTCACAAATAACTATAGGTATTCTGAAGGAAACTCGGTGATACGGTATTTTACTTTATACTTATGGTGAAAAATATAAATTTCTGCGCATCGGATCGAACATACAGCAAGAATAATGATTACTTGCTCTAATCTATTTCAGTTTTATGATATAGTTGATTTGGTATGTTGAAGAAGTTTAATTTTTGGACATTTCAAGTCAGGAATAGCCTTCCATAAATGAAAGTGAGTCAACCGTTTTCTATTGAGTTACATTATATTTGTGAAAGTTATTTTCGAAATACTATTTGCGACTCGAACTATGTATAAAGAATAATCTTACTATTCATTTTGGCAGTACAGTCTAAAATCAATTTCATTTTCGAATAAAATACGATATAAGATCATACGTTACTTCTATTACTTGAAGGAAAGACTTTGTATTTTATTGTGAACTATGAATCTTTTTCATCCAGAAACGTAGTTTTTTCTTCGTCGTATAAAGGGAGAAAACGAAAATCTTTCTCTTCAATTACTTTCTGAAAGAAATTCACACTCTAGATCATTTGAATGAATTTCACGATTATGGTAAGTATTGTATCAAAGTACAAAAAATAAACGACAAAAGCTATTTCTACTACTTGAAACCTTGCGACCACATAGCCATATTTTGCTTGTAAATTAATTACGATATTCGTTCGAAAGTCTTCTAAATCGCTGACTGACAAAAGAAGCAAATAAGAGGAAAACGGAGCGAAGACTTTGACTGTCTAGTTCTTACATTGTTAAATAGTGCCTGATCCGTGAGTGAATTACTTCTGGTCTATCCGAAAAGAATTACAACACTAATCTTTAAATATTTGTCTCAGTAGGCATAGCGGGAATCCTCAAGATATCTTTCCTTGTAAATTGACGCTAAAACGAGACCCTCCCAATAATGAAAACCATATATTAGTTCCAACAGTGTGGAGTGTAGATAGTTAAGATCTGTACTCTACGAGGTTGATAATACATGGAAAAATTCAAGTAACCACGTGAAATGGAGTAGTATGAATATAGAGAAGAGTACAAGCTCGAGCCAACTCACCAAAGCAGTTCGTTGACGAACAGTTATACGATTCTTGTCGGTGTCGATTAGATATCCCCAACCTAGCTTCGTTGAAAGTCAATAGCCTACGTACTTCAATGAGGAGATTAATTCTGTCAAGTGATCTGCACTGTAAACCTGGTGCAACGGATTTGAATTAGCAATTGCTCTTGCTGAGAACAGCACTTGAAATTTCGAAATGACTACATATTTACATATTGTTACCTGTCATATTGCATCTGTTGGAGAAGTTTGCATGCGAGAGTAGATGGAATGATGATTATTCAGTCAAATGGAAGCCCTGCTAAAACTCAAACATAAACATATTTAATTATCAGCATTGTCTTCATTCCAAAACTCGAACACAATTCCATTCCATATTTGAGAATGAAGACGCTATTTACATGAGATCCTTCTCAATGGCTATACTATTGTGATAATCAATGCTTCGCTTAAGAAACGTCACTTGAATAGTACAAGAATACTTATTTGCTTTCATTTTCTGTTCTATGGTCATGAATGTTGTAAAACACATTTTTCTCAGTATTGCTCTACTATTGTGCAATCTCGATGAGAAAAAAGATTGACACATGTGTTGCAAATAATTCATCAAGCATTTTCATAATTCATCTGCCATATCAGTCTAGTTTATTTTCTTCTCATTACAATTTTTAGTAAAACATTGTTTGTAAATGTACTTGTTTTTACAAGATTCACAGTAACTTCAAACAAATTTTCATATAGTAGATTTGTTTCACAAATCACTAATATATCTTGCGTCCCGAGATAATCATCAAGATCCTAGAAACAAAAATCTAAAATATTGATTAAACTGAATCCATGAAAATATGTACCAAACTGACCTTCTTGGATTTATCTTCTATGGATTAAAAGGTAATCCTCTTCTGTTTCGAAGTAGTTATTCGAACATTTCTTTATACACAGGTGAATTTGCAGTGATGCATCTCTGACAACAATAGATTATCAGATTAAACAGATCGATTTTAGTGTCTAAAAAATTTCTTTCCTCCATCCTTCAATTTGTGCAGTGTTTTAGGCAAGAAATCACTTTTCAATTCCTTTGTTTCTATCATACTGCTTTGTTTCAATTAACTGAACTCTTGACCGGAGAGACTTTTTTGCTATACGACTCACAAAACAAAGAAGGACCATTCCGAGCCGTAAATCAGCAGTTAAATGCAGTACTCACTTGCTAACTTATTGACCAAGAACATCACCCAGTAATCTCAAATTTTATTGTAAACTGATTGCCATTCTAATGAATACTATTGTAACTCTTCTATAAATAATAGCATTGGTACGTCGATTCAACGAAACAGAAGTCGAAAGCATGGATTTATCTAATATTGATTTTATCTTTTCAGTATTCTTGAATTTTTTGGTTACAATCAACTCGTCAATCTTAAGAATAATTGAAAAACAATCGATTAAATCCACTATAGAGTGGGTAGTCGACGACTCATCACTAGAGCCTCACTTTACGCATCGTTGATATGATAAATGGCAGAATATCTGGCTTATTATTTACTTGTTGCTTTCTCACTTTGCATTGCTTTTATATTGAAGACATTGAAAACCGACCAATGAACAAATCAGATAAGATGATGTCGCGTTGGGCACCGTGATCGACTATACAAAGTAGCACAGCATCTGGAAGATGTGTTTCTTGCAAGTTTGAGTAAGTCAGGTAAGCATTAAATGTCAAAAAGAAAGTAATTATTTCAAATGATCACCATCCACTACGATAGGATACTTGAAGGCGTTCGGTGAATTTTTTCCAGTTAATCCATAAAAAAGTTAAAAATCCAATTAGATGTGAGTTTTTTCAGTTCATAATTGATGAATCCTAACACTTTCCGTATAGACTTTGAGAAATTTCTGAATCATTATCAGCACATTAAAATTAAGAGTTCAGATACGAAAATGTTCACTCCTATTACAGCTGAATATAAGGTGCAGACAAGAAACGTATAAGAGAATAAAAGGTAAGAAGCAGATTCCTTATCGCATGTAGAGAATAGAGGAGAATAAATTTGAAAGCCCTGATTTATTTCTAGCTACCTTTTTATAATATGAGAAAACGCGAGCTCAACCATTCCGGAAGAACCGAGAAAGTAGTTTTTCAGAAAAATTTTCAATGGATTTTTGAATTTTTATCAGCTCATTTTCGAATTTGGAGATAATGCTCTTACCGAAAATTGCATATTTAGAAGGAGATATCGTATATGAAACAATCATATTGCTTGCTTCTCTCTCTTCACTCCTGATACATAAATTTCGATTCTATTAAAGTACAACAATCATGTTTTCAAAAGTTGAATTTTTGAGTTCTTTATCTTGTATGCCATAGTTGGCTACTGCAACGGTTCAAATAGCTTCACTTGATTTCTAAGTCCGTTCCTATATTGAAACAGGTCAGCTTTATTGACTAAAATAGGAAGTTCTTGGTTATTTGCATTTACTGACACCAAATATTGCAGCATGAAAATCAGCAGAAAGGCATTACACGAGTAAAAATCTTCATCAATACTATCCGGTGATGACTGTTTACTTTCGTTGACTTTATCTGAAACATTTAAAACAACTTTTCACCCTTCCAACGAGAAACTGTGCACCAGATTTCTGAGCTCCAGCATGAAAGAAAAGCAAATGTTGTGTAGTAATACCTGGGTACTTCCACACAGCTCCGCCCACTTTTACATCGACATTCTTCTGGCATAATTTAACTACGCCAGTTTTGTAGCCCTCGTCGAGTTATCCACGAAATCATAGTTTGTTTTGATCCAAGTTATGCGCTAACTCGAGGAGGGCAGGTCAAAAAGTCGATTTTCTCAAAAAACAGCACCCAAAAGGTGCCATTATCATTGTGCCTGAACATTATTTGAAAGTTTCGAATAGACCACTGCATACAGCGTCAAAAGTTGTCTGTACGAAATGGTTTTGAGAATTATATCTCTAAATTTCAATTTTTGGAAGAACTTACAAAATCGGTCTAAAATGACACTCCATGGTAAATTGAACTCCTGATAAAATCTATAGGACCAGTGAAAGACCCCAATATTTTATAATCAAAATGAAGCTCAAACTATGCTCGTTCCACCCCCATAGACTACATTCTTCAATGGCGTGTTTTGTTCTAGATAAATGGCTCTTAATGGTCCAGGGGTCTCCAAAAACCTCATGTTTGACCTCGGTTTTCTCGAAAACTACACGTCAGAATTTCTTGAAAGTTTGATGGTAAGTAGAGATCGATGGGTACTACGAGTGGTTAAAATATCAGCCTCCCTATCCTAGAATTGTGGGAGATCTGATTCCTACAAGTTAGCTAAAATCAGTATTTCTACTGTGGAAGCTATACAGAATTCACAGCTGAAACATTGATGTTACATGCTGACATCGGTTAATTTTTTATGCTGATCACAAATGCTATTTCCGCTGGTTATGATTAAGTGCAAAGCTTCCAAAAAAAAGAGAAAAGCTGTGACTTATCAAGGGTTTTTCAGAAACTTTTGACTTCCCAGGCCGACGGTTACGGAGTCCGTATACGCTCGTAACCGACCGCATACATTCGCGATACGAGCGTAAACGACCGTATTTTGCTGTGTTACATGGTCCAGTATTACGATCGTATATCTCCGTGACCGTATACGAAGCAATACGACCGTATACAATCGTATACGGAGGAAAACGGAGATCGTATACGGCCTTCGTATACTAAGCGGGTAAACGACCGTTTTTTTCTGCGTATATCGCCGTATTTCTCCGTATACGATACGGAGATATACGACCGTAATACTGGACCATGTAATACGGCAAAATACGGTCGTATACGATCGTATTTCTCGTACACGGTCGTTTACGACCGTGCTTCTTCGACCTGGGTTCTGTTATCTTGATCAGTTTCTAGTTCATTTTTCAAATAGTAGAAAAGGAACCAGGATCCTTCCGTAGTTGAAGTAAACATGGAATAATCATTCCATATGAACGGAAACAAAAATAGCTATTTTTCAGAGAATATGTGTTGTATTTCTGTTAACTGTTGTTGTGTAATTGAGTAAGTTGCATGTACCGAGTTTAGGAGGTTAGCGTAGTACATAAACAACAGCTCATAGTTCAGCATCCATTTCGCCCGATATAGTAGGATATGTGAAAGCTGTTCTGGCCGACGTGGATGTATAAATGCAAAATGGAATTCTTTTAAATTCGGTTCAATGTCTTGTACTATCGGTAACCACCATTCACCGCGATATTCGACAACAACGTATTTAGCAATCATGACATCGCCTGTTGATGGCACGTGCGTCAACTGTTTCAGTTTGAATCACGTATACGTTAAAGCTGAGAAATCTTCGCATGGAACAGCATTATATGTTGTTTTCCATGTGATTGTTACATGATCCACTGGTAGGAAATGATGATACAATCGTATTCCTGTTTACTGAGAGGAAAGTGGCAAGCTTATTTGAAATTTTAAAATACTACCTACTGAAAATAAGTTCAGTATAAGGACCAGTGTTCCAACAATCAGTCAAATACTTTTTGAAATTTTGTTTGATATCCCTCTTACTAGTATCAAATGTGCATTTTTTCTTCTTCTATTCGCTGTTCTGCAGTCATGCATTGTGTGCAACTGGTTGATTCCCAGGACTTCACGAAAACTTTCCGTGTTGAAAGCTCCTAGAACTCGATAGTTGTAAGCAAGGGTTTTTGCGACATATTGGGTATCATCATTTCGANAGCATGAGAAAACCGCCTAAATGTGTCTTGGATTTCATTGATCAATATAAAAATGATCCGAAGCAAAAACAAAGCAAATCAGAGAAGTGTAACATTAAGATATTCTTCTTTTTTGGGAGCTTTGCACTTAATCATAACCAGCGGAAATAGCATTTGTGATCAGCATAAAAAATTAACCGATGTCAGCATGTAACATCAATGTTTCAGCTGTGAATTCTGTATAGCTTCCACAGTAGAAATACTGATTTTAGCTAACTTGTAGGAATCAGATCTCCCACAATTCTACGATCGGGAGCCTGACATTTTAACCACTCGTAGTACCCATTGATTTCTACGTGAGACTAAAATTTCAAGAAATTCTGACGTGTAGTTTTCGAGAAAATTGAGGTCAAACATGAGGTTTTTGGAGACCCCTGGACCATTAAGAGCCATTTATCTAGAACAAAACACGCCATTGAAGAATGTAGTCTATGGGGGTGGAACGAGCATAGTTTGAGCTTCATTTTGATTATAAAATATTGGGGTCTTTCACTGGTCCTATAGATTTTATCAGGAGTTCAATTTACCATGGAGTGTCATTTTAGACCGATTTTGTAAGTTCTCCCAAAAATTGAAATTTAGAGATATAATTCTGAAAACCATTTCGTACAGACAACTTTTGACGCTCTATCTAGTGGTCTATTCGAAACTTTCAAATAATGTTCAGGCACAATGATAATGGCACCTTTTGGGTGCTGTTTTTTGAGAAAATCGACTTTTTGACCTGCCCTCCTCGAGTTAGCGCATGATTTGGATCAAAACAAACTATGATTTCTTAGACAACTCGACGAGGGCTACAAAACTGGCGTAGTTAAATTATGCCAGAAGAATGTCGATGTAAAAGTGGGCGGAGCTGCGTGGAAGTACCCATAACCAAAAAGAAGATCAGCTTTCACAGATTTTCCATTGAGACCTCGTTCTATGATTTTTTTTGTTTAATGAATTTCATGACAAATAAAGCATTGCGAATTCGAAACTTTCGTGATACAAATTTTATTCGAAAAAGAATTCAGCAATACATTTAATGTGAACAAAACAGGCAATGCAATGTATGATCAATGGAAATAAGACAACAGCAGGGATTGAGAATGGATAGGTAAGGGTGTTGTTGGAAAAAAACAGCATTTACACCCTCATGTCTAATTTGGATCTATGAAGTCATAAGAAAACCTCTGCAAAATCCCTCTAATCATTTAATTATGTAAATGATCAAAGCATCCATGGGCTATGTCTTTCAAAATATTGCTCGTAGTGCGGTTACAAGTATGACATGTGTTCATTAATTGAGAGCCCCATCGATTTTGATGTGTTTTAAAGTTTTTTCATAGTCCCACGAAAAGAGAGTTGAATAAAAATCAAACATAAGTGTTGGATTCAAAACTTCATTGTTGGATTGTTTGAATTGAAGATACATCCGTACAATGGCTTAATTATAAGCAGTCATTTCATTGCTTCCGGCATATATATTCACCGTGCTCATTGTAATTATTTTTGCATAATATTTTAATGAATTTCTGAGATATGGCATTTTTTTTCAATAATATAATGATTCAGTAAATGGAACTTCGAATAATAGACAAAAATGATGATTGCTTATCACATCAAAATAAAGCAAGGCCATTAAAGATCTCACAAGATTCTCGAAGAAAACAAAATTCATCAGTAGTTACAAAATAAAACAAATCACACATAGGAAAATTAAAAAGATATTATTTAACAAGCACATAAAAATGAAGAAAACGCGATTCAAACATTAGAAAATTTATAATAAAAAAACAGTATGAAAAGGTATGAGGGCTTCTAGTAATAGAGAGAAACCTCTCGCAGTAAGAAAATAATAGTTTAAAATTTATAGAAGTAAATCAAGATGTCTAAATAACGACCGATTATGAAGGAAATGAAGTAATGATAATGGGTGGACAGTAGTTGGAGAGAATACGGATTCGAATATCCGATGAAGAAAAGGATGCAAACATCAACGTAGAGAACATAGGTACCAAAAGAAAGGAAAGATACCAAGGGAACAATGGGAAAATATAATTCGGAAAATTCATTCCAATGACGAAGATAAAGGAAAATGATTGAATAAAAATTGAGTAAATTTGTAAAAGAATGATAAAGAAACAGAAGAACCATGGTGTCATGATGGAGATGACAACATATAACTAAATCATATCAGAGACTGAATAATAAATACATGCTCAACTATCAGTGATGGCTAAAATGACTGAGTAGTATAACTAGCTAAAGTATCGAGTAGTCATCGGTTAATGCGGCATTTAATCTCTGCTCTACAGGTTTCAGTAGGTATATTTTGACAACTTGACTTTTTCGTAACGAACTCGAGTTTTGATCATAAAAATCACATGATACAAGTTTCAAGAAATATTTACTGTTATAAAGTTGATCAACTTTATATTTTGTTGCAATGTTAGCAGTTCACTCGACCTCTCCGTTAAAAAGAGAATCATACATAAATGGAGAAAGAGGTATGAATTGTATTGAAGAAGTCATTACAGAATTGATATACGAATATAGTCGATATAGGGAACAATGATCTGCGTCCTTCGTAACACAAATCATTCGCAAAGGCGAAAATAGAGCTGTTTAAATAGTTTTCCTGAGACTGATAAGCAATATATTAATGCGTTTCCCTTTGAATCATCACTCTTGCTTGAAATACATCATACTTTAACAACATTTCGCATAAGTCGTGCCAAATTTTTGTTCGATAAACAAGTGATGTTCCGCAAATGTTAATCGAAGTAGCTATTCGATGATCACCTTCAGGGATTAACAATGCTGGCATGCCATTTACGTTTCTTCTTTCGTAAGCCGTACTCTGTACAAGAAGCTATCGAAGGAATGTTATCGAGTTCATCATCTCAGTATATCTCTATTTAAACATTCGTGTCATTTTTTAATCTCATCGAAGGGTTTCTTAGTTTGTCAAACCTCCTTCTTCGACGAATGAGCTATATTTCTCTTGAGAGAACAACGAACTTCGACCCAATGTGTTACGTTGAGTATTTTAGAAAATTTTCAGATATTATCTTCTATCGTTGGGTCTTCATCATCATAAATTTCTTTCAAATAACGATCGATGCCTTGATCACATGATGTTTTCTGAATAACAGTATAGCTATAAATAGTTTTCCATTCGGAATATAATCGTAATATCCTCTACTCACATGAATCGATAATGTTCTATCTCATTTCATTTTTTGATTGTCTTTTTCTTCTTTTGTATATATTACAATTTTCCTTATTTTCATCTGTAGTTTGTTAATTCAGATCATCTACTTATTTGAGTTTTAAATTCAAGAGGGAAAAGGTAGATTGGGGATTTTGAGATTTTTTTGGATTTTTTGGATTTTCAAAATCCAAAAAGTGAATGATGGAATTTCCATCTGAATTTTTTTCCATATATAAGTCTCATGATCCTTAGAATAATCTAAAATTTTCAGCACAAACGGATGTTTTCTTCTCAAGATAATGAATGCGCAAGAAATGCTCATTTCACGGCACGGTCAAAAAATCTAGTTTTTTTGAAAATTCAACAATTTAAGAAGAAAACATTTGTTCGAGTTGAAACTTTTACGATCTTGTATGAACCATGAACCTATATGTGGGAAGAATTTCAGGTCGAAAGAACGTCATTCACAGGGGGAAAATGATTTTCACTTTTGGGATTTTGGGATTTTGAAAATCCTAAAAGTCCACCTTTTCCTCCTTGTTTAAATCATATTTTGCATCAAGTATAATTAAGTCAGAAAGTTTCGCTGGTTTATCTTTTCTATTGTTTGCAATATTCTCTTTGGTTATATTATCAATTTTTTCATAACTAATAATTTTATTTCGCGTTTTTTATTGACAATGACGAATGTTTGCACACTGACTATATGCAATTGTATAATCTTTAGCATTAGTACATACAATCTGTTTTGGATTAGTATTGACTTTATTCTCTATTACTGTTATACTTTGTTCGTATTCTTGATTTTGATTGTCTGAATATTGTCTTTCATCCACTATAAAGTGACGCTGGACTCTCTCGAAACTAGACTCTTCTAGTTGATACGTGCTATGAATGCTCAGCGGTGACATAAGTGGCTTTTTAATATTTTTCAATATTTGTTCTGCAATTGTGTCTGATAATAATTTGATAATTTCACTAAAGTCATTGTTGTTCAACGTCCACATATTTTCCTGTAATGACTTTAGAAAATTCACAATATTAACTTTATGCATCTCGAACTCGTTAAAATTAGTCTGCATTAATTTAGGGAGTAAACTTTGATTTTTCAATTCCTCATTGAATTCCACTATGCCTTGTTTCTCAAGTAGACTTACAATTTTTTTAGCATCATCTTTAATGACCATGCAATGAGAATTAATCACCTGATACATAGAAGATGTTTCTCGATCCATTTCTGAAAGTTTCTTTAGAAGTTGGTCATGAATGTATTGAATAATAACATTTAGTTGACACACTTTACTGAGGGTGTCGACTATCGTACTGCCTAATACTATTGTATTTTGTGCATCATTGTCATTTGATGATATTCTTTCACCTAATAGACTACTTATTGCAATCCACGATTTATTCCAGAACTTATTCTCATAATTAATTGTTTCAATTATTATTTTATTAATTTGTTGTTTAATGTGTTGCTTTTTTGTTATGTCGATTGCATACATTTTACGTACCAATAGCAATAAATTTGATTCATAAAGTTTAATAGTAACATGGCTTTGTAAAGAACTCGAAATCATCGGTGTCAATCGTTCAACTATAAAATTTGAACTAAAATTTTTAGCTGTAATTAAACTCGTTCTTACAACTGCTTTGACAACACTTGTTCCAATCGACTTTATAAATAGACTTTTTACACGCTTTCCACTTTCAACAAGTATTGTGCCTGCTGGTGCTCCATCTGTTATTACTTTTGTACTAACTTGTTCAAGTATTTCTTGTCCTGCACCTGTCACTAAACTCTTAGCTCCTTTACCTGGACCTGTCATTGATGAGATTCCCATTGAAATTGCTGAGATAGCCAAACTTATTACCTTTTCTATTCCAAAATGTGACCAATTAATTTGTCTATTTCTATAGCCTCGATAAGCAAGTAAACAATCTACTACTCCTTCAGTCATTAAACCTATTCCTACAGACGCTCCAATTCCAGTTCCAAAAAGAGCTGCTCCTACTGCTATCTGAACAGCAGCAAGAGCTGCTACAGTAGCAATACTGAACCATGGAACAAAATTCTTTTCATTAATCTCAATCAAATATTCGATACCCCGACTAGAAAACTCTGAAAGTTCTAACTCTGGTCTGAATTCATTCATGAATAATTCACGTAAATTTTTCACTTTATTTATTTCTATGTTTTCTTGATCTATTGAAGCCATTTTAATAAGTCTTTTTACTTGGTAACTTTGTAAACTTTTAAATGTCAAACTAAAATCAAGCTTGCTCTTCCTTATTTGTGTAATCAGAGTTTTGGCTGGCTCCTTTCCTAAATTGTCAAAATGAATGTTTATTAATTCATCATTTAATCCGTTCAAAAGACTTGCATAGGTTATTTTTATGAAATGAATGTTATACTTTGCGTTAGGACATATGTCAACGATTTTTCTTACTGTTTCTTTGTTTAAATCTGTTAATTTAATAGTCGAAATATTGTTTTTAATTTCTTTGATTTGTTTCTCTGCTGTAATTTTATTTACTATTTCTTTGACATATTCATGATGTTTCTCTTTTTCTCCACAAGAATACAATTCTATATGCTCTAATCTTATACAACTTATAATTTCAAGTAATTTTTCTTTCACATCGAATATATCAAGGGTAATATTCTCTGACTCAATGCTTGATAGTTTTTCTTTAACATTTTCTCCATTCAAATCAATAAATTCCACAGTTAAATCTGACTCACACAGTACATCTTTTATTATAACTTTTCCTACATTATTAGCTTCTATGAAAGTCAAATTAAAATAAAGATTATCTTCTGTTCGTGATTCAATAATTTTAATCGCCCTTATTACCTGTACAACTGATTCGTTAATTTTTCTATTCTCTTGAATTATTTCTAAATTAACTTCATATGAGTTAGGCAATACATTTTCTGGTAGTAAATAACTAAAGAAAAACAAACTTTTATCCTTCAATTGCTTTAGAGCTATCTCTTTCGTTACGTTTTTTATTTCAATATTAGGATTAATAATGTTCCGGAATGTATATGCACTTATTTGAGGTATGTTAATACAAATACCTCGATAGTGATTGTTTGAAGTTTGACTTTTTGCAGAATAAGATTTCGCTTCAGAAACATCTGAAATAATGCTGTCGTCCTTGTCTGATATTGCTGCATCGATTGTCTGTATCGCTTGGTCTTTAGTTACGACATCTTTTCTGGCAGTTAAGTCATTAAATGTTATCTCATATTCTGCAGCATCTGATAAAGGTTGAAGGGGTGATCGAATGTAACCATTCTTCGATTTAATTTTACTATAAATTTCATTGTAAATTTTAGAGTAAGTTTTTCGATCAAGAACATTGTCTTCGTAAGATAAAGATAAAAGATAACTACACAGTTCGACATTGTCAACTGTCCACGTAGCTAATGTGTTTTGACTTTTTTCTCTATAAATGACTTGAAATTTCTTTTCATCTTCTTTAAAAATACATATTTCTTCGCAGTTTTCTACAGCAGCTTTATATTTGTTTACATGATCTGAATATATTAAGCGAATATTACACCATTTTCTACTGTCTTTCTCAATTTCATTATGAAAGATTATTTTTTTAAATACTCCACTGTTTTTTACCTTGGAAAAGTCAGTTATTTCTTTTATTTGAATATTTCTTTGAGACTTTCTTATAATACTTACAAGATTTTCTAGATGACTACAATAATTACCTAAAATATTGACTTTTTCAATTAATTGATTATGTAACGGAGTAACGGCATTTTGACATCGATTTTGTAGCATACTTTGCATCAACATTAACTGAGCGTTTTCTACATGCAAAAGTTCAAGTGCTTTTTGAAATGATATGATGGCTGCATCTTTATAACCTAAGTCTTGTTTATTTGAGCGAACAATTCTTTCTTTACCTTTTAATAATAGCCATCCTATTCCAGTGAAAGCAGCCGCACAATGACTTGGATCAAGTTCTATGGCTCGCTCGAAATGTTTCATTGCTTCATCGTATTTACTATTCAACGATGAATCATTAATGATTAAATCATTACCAATGATTATATGATAGTAAGGATTTTTAATAACACAATTATTTTCATAATCATCGATTATTTTCTCACTAAATTTTTCATAATCATTATGAATTTCTTGATGATCAATATAAGATTTCTCATCGTCAATCTTACGTAAAAACATAGCCCATTGTTCTTCAATGCCGAGAAGAATATTTTGTTCAAAAACAGAAGGTTTATATTTTATAAATGGAATTTTACCATCAGCCTTTATATTACTAACGAAACTATTGTTTTTTCTTATTCTTCTACGTATTTCTTTTAATAAAGAACAAAATTTGGTAAAAAGTTCATCTTTTAAAGTAATTATTTTTAAATCATGCTTTTCAAAGTTGCTTAAAATATTCGCTTCAGTATTGTCTCTTAACTGCGTAATTTTCTTCATATCAAAGTCTTCAGAATGAGGTAAATTAGAAGCATTCAATATTCTTTGACTTGTACCTCGGTTACCTTGTTGTGAAGTTCTACCAAATGCTTGTTCTTCAACACGTTTATTAGATGGCATAAATGTAACAATAACATGAAGACCTCCATATTTTTCGATCTCATTAGTTTTTATATCTGTCCCTCGTCCAGCAAGATTAGTAGCTATAATTATTTCTCCAGGACTTATTATTTCTATATTCTTCTCTTGATTCATATTATTCATCGTGTAGAGTTTAATCGCAGTCGAACGATACTTTTGTTTAAGTGTTTCTGATATGATATTACAATCTTGGATTGTTTCGCAAATGATAAGAATTCCTCTTTGCTTATTCGATTCATTGATTGCAGAGCAAGAAATTTCATTCAACCAATTGATTTCATTTACTACTACAATATCAGGCAACACAATATATTGTTTTTGACATGAACTAGGAATAATAACTAAATCTACTTTATATACATCAGTTAGTACTTGTTTAGCTTTTTCCGAACCAAGTGTTCCTGTAAGACCAAATAAATTTGAACCATATTTCGTAAAATATCCTCTATTAGATAGAAAATTAGTAGTAAATGTTTCAGATGTCATTTTAAGATTATGTTTTAGTTGTAAAAATTGATGCAATCCGTCACTCCAATTCGAAAAACTCTGTACAATCCCTGTGCTAAAATAATCTACTGGTTTAATCAAACCTTCATGTACAACATAATGTACATGTTCCTGATAAGTAAAAGCAGTAATAAGGTTTTCAATCCATCTAGGTATTTGTGTATGAACAAAATCCACAAAATTTGTTGGAATTTTAATATTTTTCTCAATGAATTTTCTAATATAATTTTCTAACTTTGTTTTAATAAATATATCGAATTGAACATTTTCAGGAATTAATTCACCTATGTCCCTGATATCTGGTGTAGTTTCTACATAGTTTTTTAAATCAGAAATAGTTATAGTTTCTCCTTGTTCATTAGGGTATTCTAAAATAATCTTCTCTTTTCCAATTCTGATGTTTCCATATAATAAATATAACTTGTTATTTAACTCAATAATTTTATCTTGCAGAGAGACAAAATGATTCCATAACAAATGATATATTACTTGTAACTGATCCACACCAGATATAGTAGTTGCAAGTCTAGCAGTTTTTGAACTATCATCAATAAACATACTATCTACTTCATCTACAATAGCAACTTCACATTTCCTATTTCCTAACGTATCAAGTTGGGCATATTCTGTTCTTAAAGTATCGAATTGAAATTGTGCAGCTTCACCATAAACGATTTGTTTTTTATAACAAGTTTTTGGACCTGTTAAATAAACTGCTTGATCATTGTTATGACTGCACTGAAGATCAAACATCTTGTAAAAATTTTCCTTTTCTTTTGCGTCTCTTTCGGCAAGTACAGGGGAACTGGTAATGATATCTACAGTTTTTCCTCTTAAAGCATAAACTACAGCTAATACAGCTATAATTGTCGATTTTCCTTCACCAGTTTCTACTTGTAATAGTCTCCCTCGATTATTACTTGCATTTAAAGCAATTAAACAGCTTAAAATTTGGGCATCTCTAAGATCGTAATAAGCGTTAATGGAAATAGCTTTCTTTACTACTGCTAGAGCTTCTATAATAAAATCTTCGCTATTTGTGCATAGATGAACATTTTGTTTTGCTATAGTTGCCCACGCTAGTATTTGTTCTTTTTCCCATTGTGCAATAGGATTTGACGAACATTGACTCATTGGATTAGACTTATTCTGTATACTATTATTGAAAACTTGAGCGGTCAAAGTGCAGTCTGTTATCTTTTGTATAAAATTTAATAATTTCTGTTCACATAAATTTTCTAAAGTTTGATTACTAAGATTTTTATCTTTTAATTCTTTTATCAATTCTTTGGGAGTTTTTCTTTGAACTGCAGTAGAAAATTTAGTTCTAACTGCTATTTTATTCAATTCTTCTAGCCAATATTCAGGCGGTTTCTTTAAAGCTGCTATTATTTCTTCTTCGTTTTCTGTTGTTGGAAGAATATTGTAATGTGATATGATTTCTAGAACAGACACAAAATATTGTGCATGCTTTGTACTATTGCAGATTTGAAAACTACTAAGCATATGTTTTAATTTTTCAAACGTCCACTTTTTATCAAGCAGATCGTCAAGATAAATAGCTAATTTTAGTCTATCAGCTGCTACTTCAATTTGATCTGCCAGAAACTTTATCTCTAATGATCTTTTTAATATTGAAATGCTTGTATTTTTAACATAGATATCAGATATTTTGATACCGTATTTTTCAGAAAAATTTAAGAGATGGTTAAAGTCTGTCGGATTATTTATATTTTCTATAGCTTCTAATAGTTTTTGACTAATATCAATGCCAAATTTAAGTAACATCTTCGATGCTAACGAAGAAACATATTGAGAACGGATACGTTCTTTGCTTGATAAACGTTGATGAATCATTTCGGTTAGGTATTTTCTATTTATTTCAAGACATGGATTCTGACTATTAGACAAAATTTCATAACTACTTTCAAAGTCAATTCTGTTTAAAATTTTTATCAATTCAAAGGATTGCTTAAACGATAATGAATAATATACCGAACATCGATGGAATAATTTCAATAACATATTATTTTGCTCCTTTTGAAATCCTTTATATTGTTCAATATCATTCCAAGCTTTATAAAAATCAAAACGTTCTTGTTCGCTAATTTTGAATCTTTCTGTTAAGTCGTAAATTAAAAACTCTCGATTCCACTGACTTTGTGGTTTATTAAGGATTCGATTAAATTCGATATATTTCGATGTAGCTATAGTTTCCAATAAATCTAAATCTAAATCAACTTTAGTATTAGTCATATCTTCTAGTGTATTTATCACTTTAGAAAACCATTTTAGAAATTTTAAAGACTTAAAACCCTTTTCATATGCTGCTCGTAAACCTCTAAATGACCAGCTACGTATTATTTCATTATTATTAGAAAGATTATTTTCTAAAGGTTTTAATTCTGAAATATTCGAAGCTTCAGATGCCAGAGTAATACATTCAAGTATGTCGACATGAAATTCTGCATATTTATCATCGCTATCAAAAACATCTATGAGAATACTTAATACGTTAGAAAAACGATTTGTTTTACATTTTGTTCTTTTAATAATTTCTTTGTATGCATTTAGAATATTCTTAGTGAGTGTTTTAGATAAAATAGCTTTTTCTAAACTATCAATTATGGATTGATTGCAAGCATACTCGGGATATTTCATAACAATTAAAGCATGCATATCGATTAATTCTTGTTCGAAATCACTGAAGATATTATCGGTATCGAGATTTGTCGGTATTTGAATTGAAAGCAATTCATCAATTGATTTCTTGAAAGATTTTTGGTTACTAGCTAGTGCTTCTCGCATTACTTGTATAAGTTTCTTAGGATTAATACTTATGTTTCGATCGTTTTTTGAAAATAATTTTATTTCATCTTTTAATTCGTTTGAAATCACCTGATTTTTAGAAATCAAGTTAAGTATATCCAATAATTCGTCGTCGCTATTTTGAACATCAATGAGTGATGATATTATTTTGTCTGTTACTTTTCTTCCAGCTTTACCAATTTGGCGTACTAGTTCATAACATAATGGTTTGATCCTTTCTAAGTCATTAGTACTATCTAGTAAAGTAGCAATAGAATTTAATGATTGATCTGGAATATCTTCCTTATTGGAACACTTTAATAAAGTTTCAAGAGCTTTAATTTGTAAGTCTGAATACTTGTCAATGATAATATTAATCTGATGAAAATGATTTTTATATAATTTAACATTATCAAACGTATTCAATTCACTAAGCAATTCTTCATCTGATATATCATTGGAAAAATTAAGTTCAATCAAACGTTTCTGACTCTCTTCTGACATCGATTTATTCAATAATCTATCTATATCTTGTTTCAAATTTTCATCACAAATGTCCTTTGTTGTAAGATCTGCAAGAACCTCTATGCTTTCGTTTTTTAGTTCAACTTTGTGAATTGTGGTAAGTAGTTTAAAACCGTCAATAGATTTACGAACAACTTCTTGGTTATCGGTTTTAAGAGCATGAATCAAGGGGGAAACGGCAGATTCCAACGGTTTGGAATCCCTCGGAATCCCTGGAATCC
>OENT01002728.1:1917-15645 GCA_900239685.1 Rotaria macrura
AGAAATCCTTAACAGAATTCTGTTTCACCGTGAAATATCCTGAGTAAAGGAATTCTTAAGATTTGAAACAGGATCCTGTTCAGGATTCCTCCAAGTTTCTGCCCTGATAATATTCTAAGGTAGGAATTCAGGATCCTGTTTACGGTATTCAGCGATCCTGGGAGGATCCTGAATTCTTATCTTATAGTATTATCTGTGCAGGAACTTGAAGAAATCCTGAACAGGATCCTGTTTCACTGTGATATATCCTGAATACCGGATTTTAGGATTTGAAACAGGATCCTGAATGAAACTTGACAAGATCCTTGAGATTCAGGATCCTGATAGATCCTTCCAGGATTTCTCAAGGAATGACAAGGAATGAGACTAGGGAGTAGTAGTCAAAAAGTTGAATGGAGTAGTTGAATCGATCTTAAACATAATGCTAACTTCATCCATACAGATAGCATTAATTAACTCTAATGCATTAAATGCCTAGGTATTAATTAATGGTAATGCCAGTAATACCTAAGCATTAAGTTAGAAAAATAGCTGTTATTCTCCGGTATTAGCATTTTTCTTAACTTAATGTCAATACGACAGCCCTATTCTTCATAAATAGGTTAGAAGGCGTTGATAGTTCTTACAGGCATTCATAAAACTATTTCGGCTGCTTTCGAAATATCTTTGTTTCCCGATTTCTCAAGGCTCATTTCTCCAGCGGGTTCGGTATTCTAGAATATCTTAGACGTCATCCAGTTGTCAGTGACGCATGAACTTAAAAAGGACTATTTAATAATTTAAAATTTTATTTTATTTCTCTTCCTTCTAATTTATTATGTCAAGTTCTTGTTATTTAATATTAGCGAAGTCCTGTTCAAACGGTACAGATTCTGATATTCATCAAATAAAATCATGACTTCTCAACATGGATAAATTTTCAACCATCCAACGAGAATTTTTATTGATGCGACTTCCATGAAAATATTCGAGCGAATTTCCACCAATGAAAGAGTTTTAAGATTTTGGTGGCATGGATATTATAAGATCATCGCCAACATAATCTTATCATTGTCTGTCCGTACTGCAAAGTATATACTTACATTATCTAAGCCGATGTCACACATTATCCCAAACGTGCCAATCTTGTAGAAAAAAGTGCCCCGTGAGTCTCTTAGCATGCGTACACGCTACGCATCTTGATGTAGGTGCTTTTACTTCTACTCAAGAAACTATACAGCCTATTAACCACTTGTTCTGCCGCTTCAGTACAATAAAGAGAAAAGGTTCTGATATCTAACAACGTATTCATTTCCGTTGAGCGTAACTGACCTAGTTGTGCTTAATATTTTGATGGATTATAGAAGCTTCGCACAGTTCAAGAGGAGAGTGATTTAGTGTGAGAGATTCTGGAACATCATCGAAGAGCACATATTTCTAGGACCTCAAGTATAATATATACTTTCTTTCAAAATTCACAAGAGAGCATAAATGGACTATGTTGTCGTTGTGATTAAAATATCTACAACTGACCTACATTCCTTCACGGTCTACGTAGAATTTTAGGAAACCTGTCAAAGTAATCTTTACGCTCTCATACTCAATAACAGGTGAATAAAGATTGACTCCGACAACCTGCGAGCATTAATAAGAAATTGTGAAAATTGGACATTACTTTCATCTGACATGAAGAGGATAGCTGTAGTCACACAAATTAAGCGGCTATCGTTTGATATTCTTTAGTTTTCTCTGTATAGATAAAATAGTGAAACTACCATATTTTACACTTAGTGATATCAGTGCATGGCTCAGCTACCACGCGACCACTATATCAGCGAAACTCTTGAAGGAATTCAAGATTGTGACCTAAATCCAATCCAGGGCTACGAAATGGAATCGTTAGTTTCGTTAGAAAAAGCAACAGAAATCTTAGTTGGGTTGATTCCTGATATTATGAAGTATGTATCCGTCGCTAAGAATGAGTGCAATGCAAACTCAGATCCATTAACGCGGGATGAATCGGCGGCAATTTATCTTTATACCATGCCTAAATGTGTATTTCAGCTTCTCAATAATGCCCTACGATCTCAAGATAGACATAAAATAGCACCATGGCTTTCCTACTTGAAATTGTTCATAAGTGCACTAAAAAAGCTACCATCCTGCAACAAAACAGTGTGGAGGGGAGCATCATTAGACGATGGTATTATATTTACTGATGGTGACTTACACACATGGTGGACAGTAAGTTCTTGTTCAACAGATCTACAAGTCATAGAGTTCTATCTTGGAGATAAAGGAACTGTATTTGCCATCAATGCTACAGAGGCTAAAAATATCTCTGCATTTTCAGCATTTCCAGATGAAAGGGAACTTATTTTGATGCCTGGTACTCGTGTTTTGCCGCTTTCCAAAAATCTCAATTTCAAAGATCAATACTTTCTTGTTCACTTGCAGGAACAAGATAATCAAAGGTTAGTCTTCAAAACTGTATCTTCCAACTCACAACGAAGATATCAATCATAGTGCATACTGCCAAGAAGCAAGACTGACCATCAGCAATTGTTAAGATTTAATTTTGGGCTGAAAGAGGTGGCCACTAGTATTCGATACAATAACGAGTCGCTATGCTAGGCATTCAAGGGTGAACCATAATCTTCTCACATCGGAACTAATCTCATTCTGGAGCAGAGATCGTCTATACTTCATTAATATATTCCAATGATGCTATGAAATATATTCTGTCAGAAACATTCAATCGGAGAAAATCCTGAAAGATGTATTAGTTTCTCCCTGAAATGCTGCTACAAAGCAATCAAGAGTAATTAATACATTTTTAAGGTCACCTTTAACTCGCATTGTCGTTTTTAGGAATGCAACGGTGACGATAAAAAATCGTACCAAGTAAAAATGCAATAGGAAGTATAAGTATTCTATATCTGGCACGTGTCAGAGAGATCGAGTATCCTATTTAAGGAGATCGGACCAATGATAGCTAGGCATACTGAGCCATATCATAAATACTTGACTGCACTACTCGTTTTAAGAGAGGGTCCACGAGAGCGTCGACAAAATTATGACGACAGCGTCACACGTCAAAATCCAAATTTTGACGTAAGACTCATCATTCGAAAGCCCGTGAAACGCTATGGTGAAATCCAAATTTTAGCTCTTTCAGGAGTCTCTATCAAGAGTAATGAATTCATCTTTGAACACATCCTCAGGTACACTTGATAAATTTAGGTAAAATCTGGAAAATTCTTTGCAACGCTGTACAGATAGATATTTTACTCTTGAGGAGTACTTTTGTTACTTTTAAATAACTTATCTGATTAGATCTATTAGATACACTATCATAGAGCAGAACTCGTAAATATAAACGGCGATCTCATGTGCTATTTCTCACCTGAAATACATTAAAAATAACCATTATTTTTGAAAATTTCTGTATTTTTGACCTATAAGGATATCGAAATGATAGTTCCCCAGAAATGTTTTAGCATCAAAAGATAGCCCGTGAAAAACTGCATCTTTTCATATACAAACCAATAAAATCGCATGTAGTATAATTAATTAATGTTTCACCACAAGTATGGCCACTAAATAGTTTTTTCTATTTTCATCATTTTGCTTTGATTCTCGTAGTTTTATCCTATTCTCGTGGCTAAAGATGCACATATGATTTAAAATTTGCTTGCAGTGTTAAAATATGAGCCCATCGCTCTAATAAAATATACTTTCTCATATCAATGACTTATTGCGAGACACCTGATACGTCATAATTTACAAGATTAACACCGACCATTAGGTATGCCACAATACTAATATATTGTATTGATGTATTTGTATTGATCAGTGCTGGTATTGATTGAATTTAACCGGGGTTCGTACTATAACTTATCTCGATTGGATATTACGAAGGTTTCTCGGAGATCTCTGGGACATCTCTAGTGGTTCTGTAAGAGGTCATTAGTGCATCTTAGGCAGATCTCTACTATATTTCCGAGATGTATCTCGTAGATGTTAATATGGTATCCAATGGACCTTAGGAAGGCTCCTAGATTATCTTAGCGATGTCTTTAGGCAGTCTCAGGTGTGTCTCTAGTGAATGTTAGGAAGGTCTCAAATTGATCTCCAACAGGTATCAAGAGAATCTCTGTGAGACATATAGTAGGAACACCCAATTCCAATTCTGTTGAACACTAGTTCTTGAAATTGGCCGGACTTGGCTAGAATTGAAATTAGAATTGATGCACCCCTAGTTCGTACTGGATCCCATGGAAATCTCTAGATGATCGCGGTGCCGTATCTAGCGCATCCAAGAAGAGTCTTCAGTGCACTTTGTGCATGTTCATAAAGTATACCAGGAAAGTCTCTAGTGAATCTTATGGATGTCTCTACAGAACCCATGGAAAAATACTCCTTATAATGAACGTGAAAGAACGCGTTTTCGAAAAAATTGAACGCATTATTATAACTACAAACGCGTTCTGAAAATAAATTGACGCGTTCAGACGCGTTTCTCAAAACTCTGAACGCGTTCGAACGCATCCTTGTTGGTAAGTAACGCGTTTTTATCATATTGAACACATTAATAGTGAAGGCGTCTCTTATCGTACGAACGTTTTCAACTTATGTGCGTTTGAACTTGTTCGCGAGTAATTCCTTCTTATAGTTGGAAAACCGGTTTCTCAAAAACGTTTGAAAACGTATACTGAAGAACTTGTTCTCAACTTTCAGAACGCGTTTTTTATGTAGTGAAAAGTGCTCCTTTTAACTTAATGGAACTCAATACTTTAAATATATCGGACTGCATGTAACGAAATTGCTATGCAGATCAAGAAATATATGTTTGAGTAGGAGAAAATTTCTTTCTGTTCTGATACACCGAAAGGCAGTGTCTTGTTAGGCAAAGTGATCATCTATCAAGAGTTTTCTCATAACTGATTTTCCTTTTTTCTATACCAGTTTTTTTTATTAAAGTGTTTCGCTAATCTCATAGTCATTTTTATTTCATAGATTAATAAATTTTTCTGAACGAGGAAAAGGAATTTCAATCTCCACTAATGAAAATTTAGAATACTATTGATTTCTGATCTTGTTGAATCAAATAATTAGAACAGTCTTATCCTTATCATACTTATAATTCAGGGTTTATGAAAGTAAATATTTTAAATGAAGAAAAAAAACAGAAAAATGAGAACTCGAGAGTAAATAACGGGTGCGGCAGAACAAACGGCGGTCTCAGCATTTTGACCATCACTTTTTCAAATTTTATGGCATTGAGCTAAAGGTTTCTTGAAAAGATGCGCCGTGAAATTCTCTACAAAACTATGTATTTGATTTCATGTAAGTAATCTCCGCCACTTTTAGGCAAGCGATACAGACGATTAATCCAAATGTCACAACTTTCCAACACGACCTCTGATCTAATTTTCTTAACACCAGGCTTTAACTCATCAATTAAAGTTTTTTTGATATAACTTTATCCCTGTTCAGTTGTTGTACGAATTCATTCCATATACAACAACCTAAGGGAGTTAGATCAGGGCTGTTTGGAGGCCAATGATCTTTATCTATGAAATTTGGAAAGTTGTTTTTGCACCGTTGTTATTCTAAATGATGAACATGTGGCTCTCTACCGTCTTATTGGTATGTCCAATTCTTTTCAAACATTTTATCACCATACTTTTTAGCATTTGATAAGATTCCTTAATGTGATGCTCATGATCTAAAGTTTCTTGATCAAAAACAACCAATGGCGTTCCACCTGTAGAGCATACACCTAACCAAACCATTACTTTTTGTGGAAATTTTTGTTTTTGTTTAATGCCACCCTTCTCATCAACTTCAGCACGATTAAGTGCCATTATTCTGTCATTTTGAGCAGTATACATTCCATCTAAATCAAAAATCTTTTCACTTGAAAAAAGAATATTCATTGTTTCTTGTTTCCCAAAAGTGATACCGAATCCAATTTGCGAACATGATTCTTTTAGTTTTCTGAGTATCGGGGAGTAATGGTTCAATTCGCTTCTTGTAAGGTCGTAATCCAAGATCCTCTTTTGATATTTGTCGAACGGAAATAGCCAATTCGTTTGCTAATTTTCTGGATGATACTCATTTTATGCATTTTAAACCGATCTTTCACTTTTTGAATCATTCCTTTGGTACGAGCAATACGTGGGTGACTGGTTTGACTTGATAGATTAATGACATCGGTCTCCCTAACCGTTTTGCACCATCGTTCAATCGTTCTAAGACCAATGGCACCATTTAAATGACGAAATATCACTGTTGGACTATCACCATTTTTATGCTTGGAAAGTACTAGTTTTTGTAAGTCTTTACTTTCCATGTTCAAAAAACTTACTGTATCGGAAAAAGACAAAATGGACTTTACCCTTTTGTAGAGAACTTCACGGCGCATCTTTTAAAGAAAACCTTAGCTCGTTACCATAAAATTTGAAAAAGTTATGGTCAAAATATTGAGGCCACCATTTATTCTACCGCACCCGTTAGTAGCAATGCAAGCAACAAAGCATATTTATAAAAACAATAAAAATTTATACTTCTTGTAAAAATGCAGAAATAAATATGGCAGATCACTATTCTGGTACTAAACTAACTATATTGAAACGTAACTATAGTCTACAAGAAGCTATTTAATTTCCACATTGTGTTCGCTAAAGCAGACTTATACAGATGTGTATTTTTCAAATTTTAGCTACAAAAGTACTATCACGCAAGCTTTTTTCAGAAAATGTTGTTGTGTATGTACATTCTCTAATAGAACTTTCTTTCTTATATTTACAAAATAGTAATTGGAAAAATTTAAATGCATTTTCAATATTAAAAGAAAGCGCAAAAGTTATACTTGTGTCTGTCTCGACTAGATATGGGCGAAGGCAACTGTTTTTTGGAATCGGAGTCACACTGAAATTGGCTTTAATGTGTTTCAGAATCGTATCGGAATCGCTACGATGGTTTTTTTAAGGATAAGAATCGCACAATCCTACTCTCAAGTTTATTCATTAGATTTTTGTTTGACATTGAAAGTGTCACTTACTATTGCTCATAATACAAATGAGAAGTGTCGATCGGTTTTTATTTAATTTCTGTTAATTTTAGCTTTTGTGGATTTAAATTTATAATGAATTTTACTTTTAAAATTTTATCAGAATTTTAAAATATTTATTCAAATCGAGCTTACTATTTTGATTCAATTTAAACCAATTTAGTCGAAATAAAGTTCCATAATAATGACAGTAAATGAATTTAAATTGCATAAGAAATAATTAATCTCAGTTAAATGAATTCGAATTGATTTTGAAATGTTTTAAATTGAATTTTTTAATAATTTAAGTTCGATTGCGGTACGTTTATAGAAAGTGAGAAATATTGAAAAGTTAAATATTAAAAAAGTTTAGAAACTTTTAAAATTTAGTTTTGGATTCATTTAAGTTTTGTAAATTGAAATTTATCACTCTAGGTAGAAATTTCGTTAAGTTAGAATACACACAAATTTTGTTTAAGACAAATAGAAAACTTAATACATCAGACAGATGCAAGTATAGTTCATTAGTATGCTTTCTGATTCGCAACTTCAAGTTTATCTGGTCGAATCTATTCTACGGAATTAAAAAACAAAACGAATTGGAACGCGCTCTTTTATTTGAAAGAACGCGTTTTTCATTACAAAAACGGGTGTGAAACGGTCGAAAAAAGCGTCTTCATAGCGCAATCTTTTGTGTCGACAACGCGTTTTCATCCGTTCTCTTTGTGAAATTTTTTTTCATGAAATGATGCTCTAAGTTGAAGATTTAAAGTAACCGCAAAATATTTTCTGAACGGACTTTTTCTATTCTACGAATATTTCTAGCAACATTTCACAATGATCATTGTATCATATCATTTTCTCGTTATATTTGCTTCCTTAAGGTTAATGTCTGATCTTTGTGGTAAAAGTATGAAATTTTCATAAACGACAGAAACTCGTATGTACAAAAGTTCACGGTATGATATTGAGTCTTACAGGTGAGCACACTTCTAAGAAATAACACCAGAAATATTAATAAACAATACGTAGTTGAAAGAAGTTTCTAGATTTGATAGGAATATTTCTTGTCAGAGAAAAGCTGGGCATGTCTGCTTTTGATCGGCTCCGATACAATCAATTTGAATATGTCGACTAGTGCACAAAATATTTGTGTCGCTGAATGAACATATTTAAAATAATTGATTGATATTCTGAATGAGTTCTTGAAATGTTCAGTAGCAAAAGGATTTGTGTGGTTCGGATACTTTGAAAGACTACTCTGTGCAGTTTAGTTGAAAAATAACGGAAACCGAACCACATTACTAATCCTAGATTTTTAACAATTGACTGATCTACATATTTTGCGAGATTTATAGCATCCTTCTCATTAGTTTTTAAAAGCCACTCCTCATATGATCAATCGAGAATAAATCTTGGTTGTCCTCAATTGTCGCAAACATTTTATATAAATTTGATTCGCTCCAGACATCTTGCAGGAAATTTATGATGAAATTTGATTACTTTTTCTATTTATTTCAGTACTGCTACTGCAGATACACATTCTCCACTTGAAAAATTGTTCGAAGCTATCCGAGTAAAGTATCTACGTGACAATAGTATTCAATGTATTCTAAACGAGGAACAGAACTTTCCATTGTGGCAGAGTTACATCACTTTGGCGATAGTGGAATCTTCAGAACAACTAAAAAGTGAAAAGAAACTCAAAGAACAAGAGGAGAATAATAGACCAGTACGTGATGGGTCAAATTATTATACCAAATACCATCATTCTGAAATGATCGGTGCCTACGAAGAATTTTACGATGACAAGATATTGATTCATCCTGAAGATATTGTCAAAAGATGCACGAATCCAACAAAGAGCGTACTAGTGCTAGGACAAGCTGGAGTGGGAAAATCAACTTTTTGTCGGTATGTTAGCTACCAATGGGCGAAAGGAAAACTTTGGGACGAATATGATTTACTTTTACTCATTCCGTTACGTTCGTTGACAAGCAGCCGCTATCCACCAGGAAAAGAATATTCACCGATCGATGTTATCCAGAAGGAATATTCGTTGTTCAACGATATTTCACAGAATGATAAGCAGTATTTTGACCAAATGTGTAATAATGGCCAAGTACTTTGGATATTAGATGGGTACAATGAAGTTGCCCACCAGATGCCGAATCAATTAAAAGCTTTTTTTTCATTTGTATCTAAAACACAACATCATATATTAACATCCCGTCCGCATGTAGTTACCGTGTCATATGATGTCAAACTGGAAATAACAGGATTTACTAATGATAGTATTATCAATTATGTGGAGCACTTCTTTGATTTGATGAAAGAAGACAAAGATGATGCTAGAGGAAAAACTGAAAGTCTTATCAACTTTCTGAAGTTGAATTCTAATATTTTCGGTATTGCACACATCCCTCTGAACCTTGAATTGATTTGCAGTCTCTGGATTGACAATGACTGCTCAGATATGAAACAACTAACAGCCACTAAATTGTACGACAAAATCGTGGAATGGCAATGTCGACGACATCTAACGAGAAGAACAATATTTCATAGACTGAAGAATAAAGAAGACGTCTATCAAATATGTAACACCGAGTTACAATTTTTGGAAAGCTTAGCCTTCAACGCAATGGAATCAAATCAAATCATTTTGACTTCATCTCTTTTTAAAGAGACTGAACGAGAAACCGGTTTCTCACTAAGTGATAACCCGCAAATATTCAACATCGGCATACTTAAGCCATACGATGATAAACCAACGGGCACTCGAGTACAGCCAGACATACAACATTATTTTGTTCATCTTAGTTTTCAAGAACACTTTGCAGCACGATGTTTGCTCAAAACACTTCAAAATTCCAACAAACAAAAAGCCATTGATTTTATTCGAGAGAACAAGTATAATTTACGTTTTCTCCCGGTTTTTGTTTTTGCAGCTGGTCTTCTAACTCAATTAGACTATCTTCCGTGTATCAACATTTTCTGGTCAACTCTGCAGGCAGAACCATTGGATCTTCTTGGTTTGCAGCATACAAAAATCATCGTTAAATGCATTGACGAGCTCGAACATCATGTAGACTTCGCACAACAAGATGCAGTCTTTAAATCCTACTGCTTCTGGTTAGATGTCTACGCTAAGTCGGGAGTACAAGTAATTAGAGAAAATATTCAAAACCTGGTTTCACCATGGCGATCACTGCTAAACCATCCTATCTTAGAAGAAAAATTCATCGAATTTTTGCGGAGCAACAATAAATCGATAAAACTCAGAACCCTTGAACTTCTATCACAAATGACCGTACTGAACCCAACGCGAAAACTTGTTTCAGAAATTCTACTTGCACTTCAGGATGAAGATATGCACGTTAGTAGCATAGCAGCTGCTGCCCTTCGAATTATCAATGAAACAGTCGTAACAGATGACATTGCCAATGTTTTAGTTCATATGCTTCAGGATAAATCATCACATATCAGATGTCAAGCCTGCAAGATAGTTGGAAAAATTAGTGCAAATGCAATAACAAACGAGGTCATCCAGTATGTTGTTGAGTCAATAAATGATCAAGAGGCAAAGGTCCGATGTGAAGCTATCACAGCACTTGGACATCTTGGTGAAAATAAACCAACGGAAAAGATCATTAACGGCTTGACAAATGCACTTAAGCATAAACATTCTGATGCCAGATATCATGCTTGTAAAGCCGTTGGAAGAATTGGTGAGAACATACCTATAGATAAGATAATAGACTGTCTCATCGAAGCACTACATGATACAGATTCAAAAGTGCAACGTGAAGCTAGCGAAGTACTTGGAAAGATTGGTGAAAAGAGAGAAACAGATAAGATTATTAGTAGTTTGATGAGTGTACTACAGCATGGAGATGCAAACGTCCGACGTGAAGTTTTTATAAGTATTGGGAAAATTGGTGAAAATGCAACAACATATGAAGTCGTCAAACGTATCATAGAATCACTTAATGATGAGGATCAAAAAGTACAACTTGAAGCTAGCAAAGCGCTTGGGAAGATCGGTGCAAAGAAAGCGACTAATAAGATCATCAGTAGTTTGGTAAATACACTTAAGCATAGCAATCCATTAGTACGATATGAAGCATGTGCTGCTCTTGGCGCAATGCGTGAAAAAGCAGCAGCAGTTGAGGTCGTTGATGGCCTCCTGGAACTTTTTCGAGATAAAGATTCGCGGGTTAAACACCAAGCATGTGATACTCTTGCAAAAATTAGTGAAAAAGCAGCAGTCAATAATCTTACTAATCGTTTGATTCCATTACTTGAAGATCAAGATTGGAAAGTTCGACATACAGTTTGCATGATGCTGAGAAGAATTCCTAGTAAAATAGCAACGAAAGAAGTCATCATCAGTCTCATAAATGCACTTGGAGATAAAAAATCTGGTGTTGGACAGCAGGCAAGTAAAGCCCTGGCCAGAATCGTTGAAAACACAATGACAAATGAGATCATTACTGATTTTGTCAGTGCGTTCGGGAATGAAAACTCTTCTATTCGAGCTGGGGTCTGTGCAACTTTCGGAAGAATTGGAAGCAAAGCAGCGACGAGCCATGTTATTGAATGTCTTATTAAAATGATTGAAGATAAAGATCCATGGGTAAATTTAAGAGCCTGTGAAGCTCTTGTAAAGTTCGGTAGAGACACGACAACAAACCGAGTCATTGATGGTCTCATCAAAGCACTTCAACATCGAAACCCAGGTATTCGAAAAGGAGCCTGTTTTGTTCTTGAGAAAATATCTAAGCATGTCGTAACAGATAAGCTTATAAATAGTATCTTGGGTGCCGTAGGCGATGAAGATTCGTATATAAGTTGGAAACTATGCGTAATCCTTGGAAAAATTGCAGCAAAATCAGCTACCAGTAATGTTATCACTAATTTGATCGATGCTCTTCGGCGTGAAAATGACGTTATACAAAAAGAAGCCACTGAAGCGCTAATAAATATCGCAAGTCACGGAAAAATGAATGAAATTATTAGTCACCTCAGCAGTATATGTCAAGGCGAGGAGGATGATATGGTCAAAATCCGAGCGTTCGACGTTCTTGGACAGATTGGTCAAGATGCAGCAACGAGTGAAATCATCACTGCTTTGTTTGAAGCGGCTGCGCAAGAAAAATGGTATATCGTTGACTGCGCTGTGTTCGAGGCTTTGGATAGAACGATTTCTTCGTATCATCAAATCTGTCAGTTGAACCCGGCAATGCTCTCACGATTATTGGAATTTATGAAGAAAGGAAAGTTGGAATTAAAGAGCGTACCATCAGATCACTTCCTCAAAGTATTTTTAGAGACGCGAAATCTTGATTTAGCACCGCTGGTCGCCTATGCTGCAGTAATACAAGGGACAGCTATAACTCTCATTGAAGATCATATAACGGTCTACGATAGCAAAGGATTCTCGCGATTTAGTGTTACTGAACATAAATTAAAATCGACTCTGCTAGAAGCATTCACACGCATTAAAAACGAACTTGAAAGTTAATTTAGCTGGTTTACTCGAAAGTACACAAACGAATCCTAATTTACCTACGCTTTTATTCACTACTCATCGTGTTATTATTAGGACTGCGACAGCTCCAGCTCGGTTCAGTTCAGTTAACGTAAACTGTTCCAAAAGTTCACCAGTTCAGAACTATTTCCGAGCTATCGTAGTCCAAGTTATAATTTGTGCAACTTTTAATAATTAGCAAAGAAATGCCTTAGATGGTATTTTATTTGAGGAGATATATTAAATAAAAGCTTTTCTTTGAAAATTGATACATTTATGTAGATAAAAAAATATTTTTGTAGCCCACTAATATTACTCTGCAAGATTATTATATTCGTTCTGTCTAGCAATATTACTCAATTCCACACACCAAGGTGGACCATTAAGTAGACAGATCGATATATATAAGAGCCATTTCACGTAAGACACGACCAAAGGTGCTCAATCGATATCTACCGATTTAGCTAATTTTTACACATGTGATAGAGGCAAGTGTTTTATGACTTTTGGTGAAAGCCGATTCGAAAAATATCGAGCCGTTCGTTTTTTATCGTATTTTTACTGACTACACTCTAAAATCATGTAAAAACCCACTTTTACGATGAGCAATTTTGGACACCCTCAAAAGTCGGCAGAATCTCAACTGTTTCAGCCGAAATTTTTTTTGTACTGTTACCTAACTCAGTCCCACGTGCTCCATTCGTTTCAGCTCAAGCCATTGAGTGGTTGGTATTTTATGGATTGCACAATTTGAGAAAAACTGAACTTTTTGACCAACGACCGTTGCTTATATCTCTCGATAGGAGAATGATAGATGGATGAAACTTTGAACACAAGTATATCATGGTCCTCTCTAACTACGTTATAAATTTCTGCTCTCTACAGCAAAGTGTTCGTGCAGGATAACTGGAACAAAAATCAATATTTGTCAAAAAGTCGATTTTTGATCTCGATTTTCTCCCAAAATATCTCCTAACTTTGTTACTTACCTATCCAGCATTAACGACCACACTTTGGTCTACAACCAGGCATAAAAATAAAGTTGGGACGCACACGAGCTGTTTAGCAATCGGTCGATCTTCTTTGCAAAAAATGAACTTTTTGAGTAAATTTGATACATCATGAGTTTTGATTTGAAACAGATAGCAATTTGAAATTTCTA
>OENT01002729.1:6471-18277 GCA_900239685.1 Rotaria macrura
TTTTTCATGTCACATGACGATTTTTATATATTATCGCTCGATGCGAACATTGAAACATTTTAATACTTCTGGATGCAGTGCTGGAGCTAATAACAATATATATATTATACGCTATGAATACTAAGGATTCGAAACATGTACAGAGAAAACTGACGGTATGAATGATATAGCGAATATGCGCAGGATACACAGAATAAAGCAGAAATACTGAATACAGGTGAAATAAAGAGACAAGAAAAACTATCGAGAGATTCGACGTTTTTTGGACATTGACTATTCTCTTCATTTTTTTTCTTTCACTTGCGTATGAGCAAATCCTTTCATGTGTTGTCTTGCTCTGGTATCCTTTCTTCAACAACATCAAATCCTTTCAGTAGAGGGTTAGCGACGGTAACGCCGCGCTACTTGTGTTAGAATATTTAATAGCCGAATATGAGTAGTTCTCAATCAATGGATAGTTGTAAAGTATACGAAATTGAGTTAGAATCTTCATAATAGATACAAATTTCAGAAATGGAAAAGCTTGAACAATCGGAAAAAAACTGTCTTTCTATGAGAAACTCATTTGGAATATTCTGAACGAGTTTCACATTTGAACATAGTCCGGGGAAGATTGCTCCAGATATGGAATATCCATGAGAGTATCTTTCTTTCATGCTCAACACACATCCTCGTCCGAAAAGAGGGTGGTAAAGAATCGGGCCGAAATATTTCTAACGTAATTCACTCTCGAATTCAGATGCCAGATTAGTGATTGAAATCCAATGAACTACGTTGTAAAATTCTACACTATTCTATATTGTTCCCGAAAAATACCGTGAACTTCCTTATAGTCTTATGGAAGATGCAACGCGAGGAGTCTGGCCGAACACAAGTCGGATACAACAGATTATTTTTGAACAAAAATGTCAATTTTCTGGATGATCCGATACAACATTCGACTTTTTCCTGCACGATTCACATATCCGCATTGTATTGTTTAAGAACGTACCGACAGAATCAACTGTTGAATAAACGAGTCAAAGCGATCGGTTACAGTTTGTTCATAGTAATTTTCTGATATATCACCATTACTGTCAATATACTGCTGTCTGTTCATTAATTAACGATGTTGATCATTATTGGAATGAATATGTGATCGTTGGTCCCAATGAAAAACAAGGAAAAGGATGTGAGACTCAACCGTTTGAGACTCTATCCTCACGATTCAATAATATTAACATGTTGTCTATCGTAGATTAGTCATACAGTATGTTGCTGAATAATAACCGATAATTCGCCATCAGTTTAACCTATCATTACAGATGAATGGTCTGGTGAAATTCCCTACTGTAGGTTTCACTCCTATTTCACTCATCTGAAACGAAACTGTAGAACAAAGACAGCTTCAGTTTTTCCAAGAAAGATTTTTTCATTTTCTAGCTGTTACTCTTTCTGCCATTCATTTTCACACGCCAGCTGCCCAGGGGAACTACAATACTAGGACACCATCGTGTGCAAACATTTCTTGGTATTTCTTTAATAAAACACAATCCGATCATACAACTAATAACATGTGAACCTTCATCAATATCCTTCGAAAAATTTGGTTCTCTCGTTATATTCAGTTCTTCACAAGTCTATTGTTATTACACAAACAAAATGAATTCTCACCTTTTCTATCGATTTCGAAGTAAAGATTCCTACTCTTAAAACCGACCGTGAATCATATGGGAAAAGAAAAATCTTCAACATACTTCTGTTCGTCTGTTTGAATAACTTCCAAGCTCAATGTTCAACTCATTCTGCTAATCGAAGACTAAGTGCCAGACGAACATTCATTATGATGCATCTCTTCATCGCTTTTGCTTTCTAACAAGCATAGATTGGGATGCAGTCGACTCCTTGAAGATCCCATGTTTAAAGAACATTCTTTATCAAACATCTGGTCATTTCTATTGTTCCATTCATACCGAATATGATCATTCATTCATTTAATCAAAGACTATGCGGCAAATTACCTTTCTTTACCTTGTTTATATTCAGCTATTCTATTGATTTTGTAGCAAAGCGAGTGATTCATCTGGTTGATCGAATATCATAAAGAAAAAAGTCTTCATTACCAGACTTTTGTTCAATTTCTTCGTTATTTCCAACGAAAAGTTATGGATTCACTAAACTCATCGAAAATGACATGAAAAAGAAATTGTCATTACGATACTTCTGTTTAATTCTTCTGCTCATTTGAAACAAAATGCCATGAGTCAGTCGACTATTAGAAGATCACATCGACAAGGAACATTCATAAAAAGACTTCTTTTCAATTCTTTTGCACATTCCAAAGGAATAGTTGCGGTTAACCAACATGATCGAAGACCATATGGATAGGCAACAGTCTTGAAGATGGGTTTCTTCACTTGTTTCACTAATCTGTAGTCAAAGGTTGCAGCTGGTATTGTTGATCGAAGGTCACATCATCATTGCACATTTATCATAACACTTTTGCTCACTTATTTGATTCAGTCACAAGAAAACGATGCAACTCACTTAATTGAATGATAATAATATGGTAACGAAACATTCACTATCAGATTTCCACTCACATGTTTGACTCATTTTAAACCAAACATGAAGTCTGGCTTAACTCAGCTACGGACACAACATTTCGAAACGTTACACACGATATTTATCTTCTCCTCTTTTGCTCTCTTTTTAGTAAAGTTTGCAACTGACTTAACCGATTGATGATCACGTGCTAGGAGAATCATCATTACCAAATTTCTGTTTATGTCTTTCGATCACTTCAAGATAAAGTTTACAATTGAATCAAGGGATTGGTGATCATACAACAGAAGTAATTTCGCTAGCATACCATGTTTCATTAGTTTTGCCTACTGTAATACAATTCTAACCACTTGCAGAATTGATCAGAGATCACACGAGAGAAGAACTCTCATTAGTAGACTTTTGTTAGCCTGTTTTGTCCGCTTCGAAGCATAGCTCGCCAGTAATTCAACTGTTCGACGACAATATGACAAAAGAATCATAATTACTAGATGTCTGTTTAAGTATGTTGCTAGTTTCAAGCCATAGGGTGTGACTTGCTTAGTTTACTAAAGATTAATTGGCAAATGAACAATGCTCATAATGCGTCTGTTCAATTTTTCCGATACCTTTTAGACGCAAGTTGCTACTAGCTTACATAGTCAATGATCTCATGCTACAGAAATCATCAATATTAGATGCCTGTTTACCTCGTTTGCTGACTGAAATGTACATATCACGATTTGGTGAGTTAACCAAGAATCATGCGGCAAACAGCCATGCTTTAATATACATATGTTCACTTGTTTCCTCGGCTTGAAACAACTACTGTAAATCACTTAAATGATCGAATCTCATACAATAATAGACATGACTCATAAATTTTCTATTTACGTACTTTGGTCACTCATAATTAAAGGCTAAGACTCACTTTATCAATCAAAAATGATAAGAAAAGGAAACCTTCATGAAGAGATGTGTATTCATCAGTTGGACTCACTTCAACAAAGACATTGCTACTCGTTCAGTTAAGTGAAGATCACATATACGAAGAACCTTTATTATCACACTGCTGTTCACCTTTTTCTGCAAAATTCGATAGAAAGGTGACAAGGTAGTCACTTAATCGAAAATGAGAGTATGTATGAATGTTCATTAAAAGATTTCCGTTTAATTTTTCCACTTATTTCGATGCGTACGGGATGGCTCGCAGAGCTGATCGAATATCACACGGAAAAGGAACGTTCTTGATGATACTCTGGCTCATTTATTTTATTCTCTTCCGTAGTGTTGGATGGAACTAGATCATATAATTGACGATCACATGCCAAATGAATATGTATAAAAAAACGTCTGATCATATTCTTTGTTTACTTTGAAAAAACCTGTCTGATTCGATCAGCATATCGTAGATCATATGAAAAAGAAATAGTGATTAGTATCCATTGGCTCACTTTTTATGCTGAATTCGAAACAAAGTTTGCTATTCAATTAACGTATCAAAAATCGTATAGTGACGGAACATTGTTCAGGAGGCTTATGTTTGCTATTTTCACTCACGTCAAAGCAATTAGTGGAGTCCAGCTTGTTGATTGAAGATTGCATAGCAAGTGACCATTCATAATGATACGTCATTTCATGTCTTTTACTTCCTTCTAAGCGAAATATGATACATAGTCGACTGAGACACGATCATATGGCAAATGTATTACGATAATAACATGTAGCACCAACCGTCTATTCACTAATCAGACTAACTTTGAGATAGAACTTTCCATCAGCATGTCAGTGTACATTTCAGATTGCAAGTAAATGACTACCATCAATATAATGTTCATATATCTATGTGAATCTGAAGCAATATGTTGAACGGCCTATAGCTAATTCACTATGACACTAGAATCAAATAATCTAAACGAAAACTTATTCCCCTATTACTTTCGTTTTAGATCACAACGTGATTATTGATGTTGGGTCGTCATTTCTCAAAACGTGATTATTGAATTACGAGAACGTGTAAACTGCTTCCGATGACTCTATTCATCTATATTTTCATTTCATTTAAAATGTTCAATCGAAACTTATTAATAGGTCTTTTGATGGAAAATCACAAAATAATTGAAGTATCTACAAAATCAGCGTTTCATTCAAAGACTTTCGACCGTACATACCAAAGATAATGTAGCAGTATATAAGAAAAAAGTTATGCACTAAATGAAATGTTGTCACCATGGCTACGTTCATTCATTTGTGTCATTTTCAATTGAAGACTCAGTATTACTGATTTACGTAGACAATACTATAATTAATGATTAGAGATCATCAGGATTTTGTTCACTTATTTGATTCAATTTGACTTAAAACAACTACTGTACACTTCCTTCAACAAAATTTCATCCTATATAAACCACTACTCGCCAAATATTTCGTTTACTTATCTTTGCAAGTAAGTATCGAAATGTTAAAAGCGAATGTATTCGTTGAAAATTTCAAAATTAGAGAATAAAATTAACGGTTCAAATCACTGTTAAGCCAACTTTTCCTTTCAGCAGTGATGTATTCATCAAAACAAATGTGTCTAAAACGGACTCTTTTGAAAGATGACATAACGCATGGTTAATAGTAATGATTCACACTATCGTATTTACTAATGCTACTCATCGTCCAAAAAAGAGTGCCAATTATGAAATAGACCGACGACCAAATGAAAAATAAATCAATTCTATTGCGGATTTATTCTTCGCCAATTTTTCTTTTTTTCGTTACAAAACTTTCGATTAATGATGATTTTTATTATCATACCACGAATGAATCATCCTCATCCATTTCCAATTCGTTGCATTAGTTTGTTCATCTATTTTTCCATCATAAAAGCAAAGCTACTAGAAAGATAAATTTATTGAAAATCATCTGTCAAATGTATTATGGTTATCTCCAGTACGTTCTAAAGATATATACTCTTAGTATTATGCTTAATATTGCAATTCTGCATCTTATCAATGTTTGCGTGCTAAATGAATGATGCTGATAGTACCAACAACTGAATCAATCTATATTGATTGCTTTTAAGTAAAACCATCGAGTTGCTAACTACAAAAGACATCTCGATTCAGATGAATCGATCGAATCAATCTTTTGTTAATTTATGTTTGTTTCACATCAACAGTAATATTCTGTGTTAATCTTGAAATTCTAGATGATGTCAAAAAAGAATGAATAGCACGACATTTACCACAATTCGAACAAGTGTTCTGCTCTAAAATCTTCCTTCAAAGGAAGTATTCTGTTCTACACTCAGTTGAAGCGTCGAATCTTATGTGACAGTTGAATACTGCAAAAGAAATTTGATTCGCTTATATGAATGGTTTCGAAAAAAATGAATTAAATTTTCAATGAATTGTATTGCTCGTATCAGAAGGGAATAAGTAAAACGACCATTAGCATTATATTCACCTATTTTCTCTTCTAACCGTCGCAAGACTCGTATAAATAATGAATGAACTATCATAAACGACATGAATGTTTATAACAAATAATGTGCCCATTTATTTTTCTCTTTAGAGAGTAAACGCTTTCAAATATTTTATCAATCAATGACCACACTAGAACTGTATAATTTTGACGCTGCTCTTCGAAAATGCCTGATGTTGAGAATTCTTGATGTTCTAAAGTAAAGTTGGAAACATCCAAAGTAAATAAAAACTAGCCATGGCAACGTTTTCTCTGTAAAAATAATGATCTAAAGTGATGATAGGCCCCTAAAGTTGCACCAAAAAATTTCGTAGCCTGTACGCTACCGTACAGGTCTACACATGCTTTATGAAGATAAATGAACTCAATTCAAATATCAACTATCTTAGATGGACTAAATTTTCAAATAGAAAATTACAACTGTCGTTTATTGAAGCATCATATCATGACGCTCATAATAGGCTTCGGTGAATTTTAGAGGAGTGATCTGATAGAATTTTGTGAGAAAGAAGAAGACTTAAGTCCATTCTTTCCACTACATCGTCAACTATAAGAGTTAGGTCGTTGTCGATTAACAGAAATCAGTTTTTGAAGTAGGGAATCGATGACTTCAAAGTATAATCTCGTAGAAATGAACACACTATCATTATATTGAATATTTTGATTTTTCTGCAAATATTTGACTTCCACGAGAATCTTCGACTAAAGCAGTACAATGAAACATTATTATGCCACTACCTCCCAGGTCGAAGACGTACGGTGGGAACCTGCCGGATTCAGTGTTATTCCGAAGATTTCCGAAATTGGTTCCGGCTTCCGGTTCCTGGTTACTTCCCACCGATTCAGGACACTGGAACGCATCCACGAGTGCAGTTCCTGTTTCTTATACGGGTTTCGTCGATGGAATAGACAATTTCCATGCCTGGACCGCATACAGTCCAGATCCAACCCTTTCCGGAACGGATACTGGTAACGGATAAAACCAGTTTTCCATCGGCACAGGACACGGTCCAGATCTGACCGTTTCCGCTAAGCTCACGAAAACTCATCTGGTCGTTTCCCAAACAGCGCTAAATACTCCGATTTACTAAGCAAAGCTTTCCGTATTTCAAAACAAGCGTTTGGCTTATTTTTTAAAAAAACCTCTGGCAACACCAGAAGATTCACTGGAAACAAATAAAGGTCAAATCAAACACTATAAATTTTTCTCTAAAATTGGGAATATTAGGTCGGGAGGCCTAAAAATCAAATTTTAGACGTGCGAACCGCAAAAGCTATGTTAAAGGACAGCATGCATGTTAAACACCAGCGTTTTAAGACTTTGTTGAGTCTTCAATCAAGGTAAGTGACGCTTCAAAGGTCTCAAAATGACCTAAGATTCTTAAATTTTTATGAAAGAAACTTGATATGCGCACTGAAAACAATAACTATCTTACTAACACATCTAAAATTTTCCTGCAAATCCATAAAAGTTTGATAATGTATCCATTTGATCGGCACAGCACTTAAACTGCAGTAATTAGAAAAAAGACCTTAAAAGGTCTTTTTTCGTAAAATACTGATTTCAGTATTTAGGATTGATATAAATGAGAATTTTATATTTGATGGGATTTTTTTCTAGGTGAGGCCTGATTTTTCAAGCATAAGTAATCTTCAAAAATCTCATCGGAAGCCGGTCGATTCCGACTGTTTTTCGTAGCTTCTTCATCGGAGTATCCTTTTTTACGGTTGAATCCGGGCGGAATTTTCCATAGTTCTGGTAGGTTCCTGGATGATCCGAGTTATTTCCATGAAATTTTCTGTTTTCGGAAGTGGTAAAAATATCCAGGTTCCGGTTACGGATAATTCTGGCCGGAAATACACTGGCAACGGCAGGAAGGAGCCGGAAAATATCCCGTTTCCGGCGGGATCCTGGCTCCGGAACGAGCTACCTGAGCTTTTCACTGTATTGATTTTTTACAATTCTAAAAACTCAGTAACTATGTCATCCTATACTTGACTTCAGTTATCAAAGAGTGCTTTCATCTTCATCATCAAAATTGTTTCAAATCCATCAATGCAATAAGATTCTATTGGCTATATCCACTTGTGTCTTGTTCATGTATGATCATTTTGCCTCATGGATCTATTCATAATACTATAGGATTTCTTTCGTTTTCTAATTCTCTTAAACAATTCATATTAATGCTTAACACTGAAGATAGTTGAATGAGCTCGAATATGGATGCACTACAATCCTCAATGGCTGAAATCAAAGTTTTCCTTAGGGAGTTTTTGAAAAACATACTATTGGTAGTCAAACTATTTTGAATTTCTGAGATTATCAGCAGAATACGTATTATACATAAATAAAGTGTGCGTTCAACACAATATTCAAATGTATGAACTAAATTTCGGTAAAATGTTCATATTGTCCTCTCAAGATATGACGTGGTTATCTCACTCGTTCGGCAAAGAATATCTAGGTGTCATTATATTTTGAGCACTATTTTGATTGAGACACATTCACATACTAGGATATGTAGGAAAACAATTATTTTAATACTATCGATAATATCACATGTTGCGGCAGTATCTGCATCATTTTTATGACTTTTGTGAAACACGAACTCAAGGGAGTGTTGAAGCGTTTAGGGTGGAAATTTTGCACCCCCCCCCTTCCACAGACCTTTACGGACAGGGGATTTTCCTGTCAGAAGCTGTTACTGACAGGGTTGAAGGCGGTCACAGAAGTGATAGATGACCCGCTACGACGTCACTGAACGTCACAGATCTTCATTACAGGTTTAGTGAATATATGTCACTAATTTCTGATGAGAATATATTAGCTGCTTCTTTATTGCAGCTATAGTCGCTCAGTGGGAAATGATGAGTAAACAGTAGCAGGGTTCATGAAAGAAAGCAAGATTTCCAATGCTGTTGAAAGCAGTTACATCGTTTTTCACATTTTTAAACCCGTAAAGGATTGCCCTAACAGCTTTTATCACAATATGTGAAATTTCTTTGTACGGATGCTATCACCGATCGAACAACTATAGTATTTATGATTCGAAATCGATTGAATACTATGCTCAAATATTATGAATTGCATTGACATACAACAAAGCTACTTATATTAGAAAAAAATCATAACCCAATAAGCAATGAATCTATAAGATAATCATATACAACTTTTGAGCTCGATTATGATCTAATTCAAGAATAGACAGACTAGATGATGATGTTACTGTGCTTCTTCTTATTCTTTAATCCTTTACTTAATATGCTAGATTGGTAGAACCTTAAAGTATGACGAAAAATCAATCTTCTCACTGTTTTAAACTATCACTTATCAAAACAATGAAGAGTTGCCAAAGAGATATTCTTGCAGAAAAATGTAAAATCTGTCTATCAGCACATGCCTCTATTGCAATGATCGCAATTGACGAAAGTCGAGCTTCATAAAAAGTCTAAGAAAACTCATAAATTTTTCATTCGATCTATCGAGCTCAGTTGATGAAATATGACTTTGAGATTGCAAGATCATTTACTAACCAGGTGCAAAAACTCAGACATTAAGTGTTGTAAGACCCAATAAAGTCGTAAAAACCATAGCATTAGTCTCAGAAACCTTACATCAATTCATAGTGTAGATTCTTCTAAGATCTCAGTATCGCATAAAATTTTCTATAAGCTTATAGTCAGATCTGACACAACAGCAAGTTTTACCAAGTATTTCATAGTAAAACTTAACGAAAAACTTCTGAGATTAAGACTTTTCGGGTGATTTCCGTCTAATCTTAAACAATAATACAAGATCAGACGAACAATCATGCAAGATCTTACCATCCGTCTATTTTTTATTTTTTCTAGATATTACCTTGTACAAATTAAAGGGATCTCAACTGCTATTTGATCAAATTGAATGTGTATCGATCTCCATCGGCATGATTTTCGTTCTTCAGGAATCTTTTTTCTTACCGTCACCAATTTGTACGTACTAATGTATGCCTATAGTACTGATTAATAATCCAACACTAGTCAATAGAAATAGTTCTGGATTTTATTTTTACTAAAACTAAATCTTCTCTTATGATTTTGAAAATAAATAAAATTTAATTCTTATTTATTCATAAAGTTATCTTTTTGGTATATGAGGAAACCAGCATATCTGCCAAGTTGACTTTGTATTTTACTCACTATTTTTTGATTTTTTCTTGAGGCCAGGCATTGATATACAAAACAGGTATGAATTTTGATAGCTTCTCTTCTAAAAATATGAATTAATATTTAATTTTGATTTACTTTATTCGTGATATTGAGCTGAAAATTCGTCTATTAAATCTCTGAAGCATCGTAACTGTAACTCATATTATGTTGAATTTTTACTCCGGTACGGCTGTAGTGTTTTGATAAAATATCAGTAGCTTACTGGAATTATGTGGATGTTCTTGATGGAAACCGTCGATAAAGAAAAGATCGCACTACTATTATTTTATTCTTCGAACTTTTCCATATAAAATCAACATAATCATACTCAAAAATTTATGACATCAGTAGTTCATCATAATTATCATCGACTACAATCAAGTAAACGACGCAAGATAGGTGATTATGATTACACATATCACTCAAAATTACTTCAACTTTATTTGGACGCGCTGTGTAATCAGAAATATTATTTCAAAACACATCTTCTATCAATAAAAGTGTGGCATCAACTGGTGAAGCTGCCTCTATATTGTATGCATCCCTTTAAAGAGCAATCGCACTGACGGGTACACTCTGTTTATGGTCATACTTTGCTAATAGCCACGACTCATTATGTAGATTAAAAGCACTGGAATTACTCCCCCGAATTGTTTATTCTCCGTGAAATATATATACATAATTGCCACACATTGATTGTGCAAGACTCGTATTTTCCAACTAAATGGTCTACTTAAGCTGCAGCCTGAAACTTAACCTTACTGAAGATCTCATGTGGTTAGTTTCCATAAACATTCTCAACATTTCTAGGTCTACAATCGTCGAGTTATATAAATTTCTCAAGTTAGAAATGCTTCTCAATCGAGTTTTTCACTCGTACATTTTGTTGAAAAACTTATAAATTGGAGACACATGGGCCTTATCTTCTCAAGTTTTTAATGAAACTTTCGATATGAATTGAATAGGAAACAGAAATCGTATTTACAGCGAAAACTCAATATAAACTCTTCATCTCACCAGGAACAAGCTATAGTAGGATGAAGCCTTTTAGAGTTTGTATCTACGCTAAAAATCATGTTTATGAGTAAGAAAGGATCTCCAAAAGATGGCTTCAGTCAAAATGTTTCACTCAATAGCAAAATGTTTGCTGCTATCAATGATAACCTTGTGAAGCTGCATCTTTGACAATAGTTTATGTCTTCTGTGTGGTTTTGTGGAAAACGCCGAAGAGGAAAATTTTCTGACTCAGAAAGAAACAGAGTTATTTTAGAGTGGTCGAGTTAGGAGTAGGGGCACAGATTACTGTCGTTAGATAAAGGTCTTATACCAATCAAAGCAGTTGGGATCCCGGACATTCACTTTAATTTCTCGTCGGGTAAATGCTGCTTGCACAATTATTAATTAATTTGAAACAAGTAAATAAATACTTTATTTACTCATTAGATAGTAAAAAATAGGTTAACTAATAGCCCTAGCCTGTATCCACACCTAGACCATATCGCCACCCTTATCCTCACTCAAACTCACAGTCACACCTCACACACTAGCATTTACACTCGGATCTTTTCCGACGTCCTCAGTCGAGCTCCACGTGTACACCCGCATCCACTTACCCCCCCCCCCC